>JAQQPU010000198.1:60570-95143 GCA_029168905.1 Artemia sp. Kazakhstan ARC1039 | reverse complement strand
AATTTTGATGTCAATAAATGTATCAAAAGAATGTGTTTATAATGCTGATCCTAAATATATAAATTTTATTAAGTTTAGTATTACTCATCAAAGGCTACGAGCCTGAGAAAATTTACTCGATTTTTTAAAGAGGGGGGAAACATCCCCTACAAGTGAAAGAATTTTAATGAAAATCACACCGTCAGATTCAGCGTATCAGAAAACCCTATTACATAGGTTTCAAGCTCATATCTGCAAAAATCTGCAACTTTGTATTTTTTGCCAGAAGAAAAATATACGAATATAGAAGTTAGTTACGTAAGTTAATTTGTAAAGACATCCATTTAGCAAAAGAAAAGTAAAATTTTTATGCAAATAAAAGCTGCATTAACTAAAAAACGATCAGAAATTAAATAAAAAAAACAAGTTTTTTAAACTGAAAGTAAGGAGCGACATTAAAACTTAAAACGAACAGAAATTATTCCGTATATGAAAGGGGCTGTCCCCTTCTCAACGCCTCGCTCTTTACGCTAAAGTTTGACTCTGTCTCACAACTATATTTTTTAAAACAATCAAAAACTTTAGCGTAAAGAGCGAGGCGTTGAGAAGGGGACAGCCCCTTTCATATACGGAATAATTTCTGTTGGTTTTAAGTTTTAATGTCGCTCCTTACTTTCAGTTTAAAAAACTTGTTTTTTTTATTTAATTTAGAAACAAGTTTGAGCTATATATATATGCACATTAGGGGGAGGGAGGGTAAACATCGCATATATTAAATACGTAACCTCACCTCACCTAAGTACCTTTCCCCCCTCCCCTAAACCCCAAAAAACACAGTTTAATACGCAATTAAAACCACGATATCATTGCCTAGTCTAAAGCGGTTAACCCTAGAGGCCCATATAATGGAAAAGTACCCCGTTTTATTCGAGCAAATAAATAAACATCTGTCTTTTTTTTTAGATGTATTTCCTTTTAACCCTGTATTTTCTTTCGATGCACTCGGTTTAGAAAAGAATTCTAATTTTTGTTTAACTTCATTGAATTTCATTTAATAAGGTTGACCGCTGAATAGATTTACTTCGAAGGGGAAACCTTCAGAACATTGTTAAGCTCCTGGATCATTTTTATGTTTTCCTGTGAAAAACGTCAAAGGGAAAAAGGAAACGATAGCTATAGCTTTAAAGGCTAGTTTGGAAAATAATGAGATTTCCTTATATATCTTTTTCTTAACCAGTTGACTCCCGTCACTTGCTAAGAACTTACGAAAATTGACACACATGACACACAATTGACATTACATTACAAATGACATCACATGACATTACAAATGACACACAAATTGACTAATGGATTTATTATCTAAATGTGTAAAGGAATTTAATGTGATTTGTTTTCTTTATTACGTTTCTTCTTTGTGAAAGACTCGTGGGCACCAGATCACGAAAATATAGGGGGGGGGAAGGGGCAATAATTTTATACATTTTTCATGATGAGACAAAAAGACATTTTTCAAAATTTATGAGTAATTACCTACCTCCTTGGGGGGAGGGAGACTCTAAAGGGAAAACCTATCTTTACGTAAAAATAGAATTTAAGGCGGAATAAAATAAGAAACATGCAACGGAACGCTAAAGAATCACGTTCTATAAACAGAATGCAATAAAAAAAGGAGTTTCGAAGTAAATTAGTGTTATTAGAACACGTAAAAAAAAATTGTTACGTCTAGGTGACCATGTTTGAATAAATTTGCCGATTATGTCTAGATAAGTTGGAGCTCCATTTAATACTATTTTAAAAAGTAATTTAAAAAGTGTTTTTCAAAGAAAAATAAATAGCCAAATTTAAACTCAAAGCAATCAGAAATAAAGACAAAACAAGCGACTTAAAAGCCAAATTTATGCTTGATCAGACTTAAAAGGAGTTGAAATTACTACGAAAGAAAAAAAAATCATACCTAATACAGGCAGGTGTTAAAATGAATAAAAGTATCATTTGTGCTTACTAGAAACGATACATTTGGAACAGAGTGTTATTAAGCCAAAAAGGAAAGAAAATCACAATGTTATTCACTAAGACAAAATGGTATTTACATGGTTCTTCTGACTATTTTTTTTTTTTTTTTTGCTAGATAGAATCGTATAAATTTAAGCGCAAAACTGTACCCATGCCAAGAAGGAGTTGCTGTTGCCCTCCTCCCCAAGATTAACTTATTTGGTATTTTTGAGGAAGAGGAGATATTTAAAACGCACAAAAGATAGATGAAATGTTTGGAAAATATAAGGAATTAAAGTAAACACAAAAAAATGGATAGTTTGGAAGACACGTGGATGAAGTCTTCGTAATTTTGAACATATGCAAGCCACTACTCTTTCTGAAATCTCAGGATTATTGCGATTTTCCATATAGGAATCATCTAAACAAACTTGTCTTCAAGTACACGACCCATTTTGAGGGAAAGAAAAAATGTTTGAGACTTGATATGTGCTTAAAGTTTGAGCTATAATATGAAAACAGCAGGAATTTGTACCGTCTAATTTCTTTTTGATTTTCATGTATCTAAATTTAACAAAGACAGGCAAATTAAAAACATTTCAAATCGGAATTCAGTTTTTGCCAGCTGGTTTTCAACCTACTAAGTAAGAAATAAAAGATAATTTTCTCATATTCATTCATGATAGTTTGGATGCTAGATGATGATGGGAAAACCCCTCACAAATAACCGAAGAAAAATCAGCGTGATTGAATTGTTCTTTTCGAGCCTTAATGCCAAGTCTTATACTGGTTTGCAAAGCCTGGCTTAACCTCAGATTTCAGGAGATTAAGGAATGCGTCATCATTTTTCTTTTACAAAGGAACAATTTTTAAAAGGGCATCTAAAAGATTTAAAAGGGTGAAAATAACAGCATTTACTTGATGCAATATTTCCTGTGGTATCTCTATTTAATAACAAGAGCCGCACTCTCTGCTGCTGCTTTTTGTTTCAAAACTTTGTGGGCAGCCCAGCGAGATTCAAATATTTATGTAAAGAAGGGCCTCCAAAGCTGTTTGTCTGGGCCAACAGCAATTTCTCTGGGTAAAAGTTGAAGTTTTGATGCTACCTTTAACTAATTATCTCTTGTTAAAATTATACAGAATTCTCTCCCAAACAAAATCTCTACACACACGCCAGGTAAGGCGTAATCTCAAAAGTCAAAGCATAAGACACTAAGACATTGTTTTTTTTTTGTTTTTTTTTACTGTGCCTTGAATACTCCGGATTACGATCGCTATTTTTGAGTTGTATATTTAGCTAAGTAAGTACTTATATGCAACTAAGCAAAAATGTGTGGATACTTGGTACAATCCAGATCAAACTCGAGAAGTTTGCTGTGTTGAATCAGCGAAAAACCGGTTTACCTTTCTGTATTCGGAGACAATTAGTTTAGGTTCAGCAAAATAAACTACGTTGTAGGTATATTTAAATTAAATATTAAATATACAGAGTTGGTATTTTGGTTAGGTATGTTAGGATAGGTATTAAATATAAGGCGGTCTGGGTGTCCTGCTTTCCACAATTCTTTGTTGTAGTTTCCATAATTATGTTACTAAAGTATTATATTATCATATTTTGGTGTATTTCAATATGATTAACCTAGATTCGCTTCTCGAGTTTGTTTTGGATTGTACTTAAGTACCAATACGTGTATGCAGAATTTATATTAGTTTTGTAAGGGGGGACAATACAAACGATCCTTCGGATAAAACGTAAAATATAGGTCAACTATAAGGCGAAAAAAAAAAATTCATAGTGAAAATCAAAAAACGCTTTAGATTCCAGGAAAATAGGGGCATGGACCCAAAGATCCCCCTTCCTCCTTACAGGCCCACAAAAAGATGTGTACTACAGATTCAACTATTCATAGTTTTTCGTATACACTGTAAAAAAAATTGATTTCCAACAAAAAGTAAAAAAAATCCAATTTTTCTGTTGGAATAGTGACTTGCTTTTTGAATTCTAACAAATTATTGAAATTATTGAGATTTTTGCACTTTTCAGTAGAAAAATGTAATTTTCGACACAAATAGGTTATATTAGTCAAAATGCTTTGGACAACAATTGTAGATTGAAATTTATTGAATATCATATTGAATTTAACTAAATTGCCATATAAAATGATTGTATGTACAAATGTTTTTATGAACATGCTAAAATGTATATACAAACATTGTAAGCTTATAATTAATATTTTGGAGCAACGGAAAAATATAATGTGAATTTTTTAATCAGTTATAGCTCATGGAATAGTTACAGTGTCTCAAAAAAAAAAAAAATCTTTTTTGACCTGTTCGAAATAAGTACAAGACTGGACTTATCAAATATTAATATCATACATTACAAGCATTACGGGCTTATGGCAATGTTCCATTTCTACTTATTTTGGCAGCAGAGTACTTTTTTTGGACTTTTCTACTTCCAATTATTAAATCTGCTTATTTACTTACTTTCTACTTAATTTTGGAGTCATCTACTTAATTTATATTTATTTTTGTAGTCTTAAGGTTCTCGTGCCAGCCAATTATTTTGGTTTTAATTCTGTTGAATTATAATCTTCTATAGAATGGGAGGGTGCAACTGTTTTTAGCAGCGGCATCTTTGTCGAGAGCTGAATAATCTCATATCTCAAAGGTAATGCAATTACCGAAGGGACTGACCTGGATTTGGTTTGTTCCATAGCCTGTTTATAATCGCATATACTTTGTTTCGTCTTAATTAGGCCGTTCAAGTCAAAACTGCCAGAGTTAGTGACGCTGTATTCGCCATTTTACTCAGAGCTTCCCCCTATCCCCGAATTTTCTGGAATTTCCCCGAAAATATATGTGTCCCCCCGAAAAAAATATGATTCCCCGAAAATCATCCAATCACGTCATCCCTATTGACTATTCCTAGAAAATATTACTTTACATACTATAATTTTTCACTACTCTCTTGTTCGTTAATTTTTCGTCTCCTGTGTTACTTTGCCTAAAAACCAGACCGATACAATTTAAGCGTAGACGGTTCTTCATATGTTCACAAAAGCATCATTTTCCTGAATTTAGATTTAACCATTTCGAATGCAGTATTCCGAATGCTTTAAGATTCTTACATTTACGTCATTCGTGCTCAAGACAATCTTGACAAGATTAGCCCAGAATTATACGTGAAGTTGTCTAGTGGGACGTTCCGTTAGAATTTGGATTACTGTATACTGTACTAATGCTTAATACCTAATGATTGAACGCATGATATATTGAAGGAATTGATCTTTTTGCGAGAAATTCTTACTGTTTAAAATTGTGTTTCATTCGGTGTGTAAACATTAAGTTCTTTTCTTTTTTATCTGAGAATTTTGTTTGTCATACTACCCTTTATCCTCAAACGTATTCACTTTCCATTCCCCTCACATTATTATTCTGGTCCCTTCACCCGTGCAATTTTTTCAGTGTGCGTAGTATTCTAAATTATAGTTTTAGGATCTTTTTACGGTCTTATAAAGTTGTTGGTTAGGCGAAAGAAATTTTACGGACAATAGTGGCGTTTTTTTTGCGTGGTTGGTTCCGTGGTTTAATCGTGTTTTGCCATTTTTGCGTTTTCGACAAAACACGTAACAGCATGTTTTAACAAAACTTGGTTTTTTTGCGAAACACGAAACATCATGTTGCCTGTTCGACTGTCTGTTTCCTCAAACTTGGAACTTGCTCTTTGTGCGTGTTGCGTGTTCGATTGGTCCCTATCCAGATAGAAAAAAGTTATCTGTAGATGACAAAAGAAAGGATAAGATGGAAGGGAAGAAAATGGACATAGATTCTGCTGAATATGCGTTTTTGAATAGAGGCCAAGGTGAAACATATGTGTACAAGAAAACAGGCAAGTAAAAAAGCTCAGAATTTTTCCACATGTTTCCACAGTTTTGAATATTTTGCCACTTTTCCTAAAATGCGTTTTTAGACGTTCAACCAGGAATATGGACAGAGAACACGAAAGCGACAAAAACTGCGTTTTTGGGCTAGAACATGAAACTTGGAACATGAACCATGAAACACGGAACTTCGAAAAAAAACGCAGCTAATATATCTGCTCAAATTAGGGATAGACTATTAACTTTGTTTAAATATCTAGGCCTACCTTTACAACTTCTAATGCTTGAACAGTTAGTAACCGTGTATGAAGGCTAATCCTGAGATAGAATCAAAAAAAAAATAATGAAGATATTCATAAGAATTGTATTATTCATAAGAACCATCCCTAAATACAATCTTCCTACCGTAAAAATTGCACCCTCAATCTTTGGCCCTTTCTAGATAGACGCAAGACTGGATTTATTAAATATTAATATCATACCTTATGGGATTATTTCCGTAGTATGATTACTTAAGTTTGAATGAATGATTTTATTCAGTGATTAAACCCGTACAGAGTAATTCACTATCTAATCTACAAAATATAGCATAAAATATAAATATCTGGAAATCACAAGCAAAATACTAAACACCACACAGAAATAAGGAAAAAGGAAAAAAACAATAAGTATTACTTAGGTTTCGCTGGAAACCAACGATTCCACTAAACTTCATGATGAGCGGAAAAGTCTGCCTTTGAGCAGGATCGGTTCGGGCTTATATCTGAAATTGGTTATTTAGAACCCTTCCTGGTAAAGCTTAACATGGTACAAATGTACTATTTTGGTACTCACCTGAACTGGTACAATTTAGTAAAATCCCATTTTACATTTTACAAAATTATGGTGCAACTCAAAATTTTTGTTCTAATGTTTGTATTCTTTCATCGATGAAGCACCTTTGATACAGTTCAGGGACCTACAACACTTTTGAGACAGGGAATAAGTAGACTGTGGGAGTCGTGTAGAGGTTATATTTATCAACAACAAAATTTCGTTATCAGCTGCAACTGCCTTCAAAACAAAGTGTACGGAATACATGAAATATCTGAGCAACAAAATAAGGGAAAGGTTTTCCAGGTCAAAATATTCGTTGGCTAAAAACTTAAACAGACTGGACCCAAAGATAGCTATGTCTCCTGACCACCCAAACTTAAGCACTGTCCCACTACTTGTCGAGTTTCCAAATTTGGCAAAGGAGACTGATGTGAAAAATATTGCCAAAGTATGGAAAAGACTGCCATTTTGCGCTGATCTCAAGAAATGTGCAGATTCTGACTCGGTTTATTTCAGATTTAAATAAGCCTACTAGAACGACATGATGGTCCGAAAGTCAAAATTTTCTCATTCTTGGGTGGTTTCATGATGAAAATGATGAAAGTTTATTGTTCAACAAGTATAAAATTCAATTCGGGTATGCGAAACCAACAATTTTGTTTCTCAACAGATTGGATATTCAAGAATGATAATGGATTTCTAATACGGTCTCTAATATTCAATATAAGCTGTTGAAATTCCAATTTTGCTGTTGATAAACATTACAAACAATTTATATTGAATCTCAAACATTTGTTTTTACAGTGTTATAACAGTGTTTTTTTTTCATCGTGTTATAACACGATGAACGTATCCTAATCAAACTTTTTCGAGCTTTTTGTGACTATATCATAATGAGATCCTTTTTGGTGCAAAAGCCACCAAAATTAAGGTCCTGATATACCACTAGTCCGTACCATTTACCCAGGGTTTTTCCTGGGAATGTGTCTGTCGAATCTCCTTTTAAAAGAAATAAAAATACTTTCTTACAAAGAGGTTTTTCAAAGAAGAGTGAACAGCCATATTAAACTTCGAACAGAAATAAATTCCTATAATTATTCAAACTTAAAACAACCAGAAATTACTATTAAGGAATAAATGAAACCTCAAACGAACAGAAATTAGAAAAGAGGATCATAACAAACATAAAGATAGTAGGTAATAATATAAATAAATCTATATATTTATTGAAAATCGAAGACTATAAATCTATTGATATGTATTTTTAATAGCATGCCTTTGTTTTTCAAAATATCGGCGACAAGTAAAAAATAAATCCCTTTAATGATCAAGACGACCGGAAAATATTAATGAAAATAAACTGAATGTTTAATATGTAATAATCTTAATTACTCCAACCACATCAATTCAAGATTTCATTTCACTGAAATTAGATGTTTATTTTTCAATGTTATAAATTAGAAAAAAAACTATTTTCATTATAATTTGTTTTCAGTAAAGCAAAAATACTCAATAGGTTTTAAACTTTTAAGATTAGGAGAAAGGGAAACGGGCAGTAGCCAAACTCCTGTTTATAGTAATTTTAGTTTCTTTTAAATTTGACTTAAATATTCAATATAATTTCTACTCGTTTTAAGATTTGTCTATATTTGTACCACCTATCCTAGCATTTGCTATTATTATCTTATTTAATTCTGTTCGTTTTAGGTTTCATTTATTTTTCAACAGTAATTTATGGTTGTTTTGAGTTTGAATTATTATAGGAATATATTTCTGCTAATCTTAAGTTAAACATCCCCTGAAAGTTACAGCTAAATACTATTAGCCAATCAGTTATCAGATATTGCACATGCATAGTTTTAATAGCTGGGATTCGCATAGATGTATATTTCTTAGGTTCAACATCCCCCCCCACAACTCAGAAAGTTTCAATTTGATCACCCTTACCTATTCTTGAGATATTGTAGACATTCCATTTTGACAGAAAGAATTCATATGTTGTTTTTTGATTTACTTCAAAATTCCATTCAGAATTTTCTAAAATTTTTAATTTACTAATCTTAGCCGCTTCTGAAACATTGCTGCAACGCCATTCTGGACTTGGATTCACATAATGTCTTTAAGTTCAACGTCCCCCTTAACATGTGACCGGCATTTCCCAAAGGAAAATACCCCCCCCCCCCACAGGAAAAGACCCCCTCTCCGCGCAAAATGCCCCCGCGGAAAATATCCCCCGCGGTAAATTCACCCCCGGAAAATACCTCCCTTAAAATACCCATGAACAATAACCCCCCCCCCCCTCCACGTGGAAAATACCCCCAGGAAAACCACCCCCACAGAAAATACCTCTTACGGAAAATCCTCCCTCCAAAAATACCCCCTGGAAATACCCCCTCGCGATTAGTTGGTCTCCGATCACTCTTGACTTGTAAAAAAGGACTTAAACTCTCAATTTCAGCTCTAATGAGCACCTTCGAAAGTTTTTGTGACCTTGAGGTGGAGGTGTGGATAAGGAAGGGGTAGTCCCTCTCCTATATGGAATAGATTCTGTTCATTTTGGGGTTAAATGTTACTCTTTACTTTCATAATAACAGCGTAGACTAGAAATATTCCCAGAAATCATAAGAGAGTAGATATCAATTTCACATTTCTCATGTAATTTAAAAGTTTATTTTGTACCCTCCCCCCCCCCGTGAAGCGCTTTCTTCCCTCCTCAAACAAAAATCCTGGTTACGGCCCTGGGAATCCTACATCAATTTCTACCTCCCCATGTCTCTCCCTTAGAATTAGTTTTGTTTTTATCTGATGACTCAATGACAGATCCCAAACTACAAAATGATCAAAGCACCCCATTGTAGAAGTTTAAGGGCCTTTTAAGTTTTGTAATTTGTCCATTACTTTCAGATAGTATTTGTTATGGGTATAGTATATGTAGTATATATACGGACATTTTCCCCGTGGGAGTTTTTTGCAGGGGGGATTGTCTGGGGGAATTCTCAGTGGAAGTAAATGCGTGGGAATAATTTCTTTTCAGCAAGAATCGATAACCTTCCATAGCTGTTCTTGAAATATTGAAGATACGTCGTTTTAACAACTTGGACACACATACTCTCTTTTTATTTTGTTTAACACCCCTCTTAGCATTCCATGAAAGTTAACAACTTAACGTCCAGAATCGTTCCTAAGATCAATATAGATACGCTCAGATGCGCCCTTTTGACAACTTGGAATCACCTGGAGTCTTTTGATTTAGTGTAGTATCCCCCTCAATATTCAATGAACTTTACAATTTGATAACCCTAGCCTTTCTCTGGATGTTGTAGATACGCCCTTTTGATAACCTGGCCATTTTGACTAGCCAAATGCAGCTAAACGCTTGTGATTTAGTTGAATAGTTTTAATTATAATATCAGAACTTGCAGTAGCATTTGCAGTCACAGGCGTAGTAGTAGTAGCACTACTAATAGTAGTACTCACAGTCTCAAGCAGTAGCACTTGCAGTCATGGGTTGTCGCACTTGTAGCCGACAGTTGTCACACTTGAAAACGTGAGTAGTCAAATTTGCAGTTGGCTTGCATGCGTCTGCACTGTCACAAGTAGTTGCAGTCGTAGTCACAAGTTATCGCAATCGTAAGTAGTCTTGGTCAAAAGCATTCGCAGGCGTAAGTAGACGTAGTCGCAAGTAGTCATAGTCGCAAGTAGTTAGAGTCGTAAGTAGTCACAGTAGCAAGTGGTTAGAGTTGCAAGCAGCCGTAGTCGCGAATAGTCATAGATGCAATCTCAAGTTGCCTTATACACAGTCACAAGTAGTCGCACTAGAAGACACAAATATTCACCGCCGCACCCACAAACAGTCATAGTCTCGGTCTCAAATAGAGATGGTCAAAATCACGAGTAGTCAAACTGGGAAGTAGTTTCAAGAAGTCATAATTGCAGTCACAAATAGTCGCACTCGCATATAGTTGCAGTTGCAGTCACAAATTGGTAGAATTCTTTGTGCTTATTCTATACATCTTCCGACAGAGTCTGATATAACCCGCAGATATACCTCTTCCGCCACGTCAGAGTTCTCTTTAAAGAAGGCTTAAGATTCTGCAAGACCCAATTCTACCGAATTTGGAGGACATAGAGGCATGATTATACCTTCAAGATGACCAAAAAATCGTTTTAAACACTTTCGGGGACTCTAGAGACTCCAGAGGATCCAATGTGTTTATGCGGAAATTCACAGATATTCCTCTCATAAACAGGTGTTTAGCACATTTCGCGGAAACAATACCTTACTAGAACATTTTTGTAACTAGCTGGTGCTTCATGATTAAAAAGAGTTCCTCCAGCTCTGGGCATGCTAGTTTGATATAAGCAAACTTTACATAGCAAGCGACAATGAATATGCCCAGCCCAAAACTATTTTCGTTTGAAGATAACATAAAGAATAATTAGTATAATAATCCATAACACTATAGTAGTCTATAAGTCCAATATAGAAAATTGTCAATTCTATTGCAAAATACGATGCAAATTTTACAAAATAGAATTTAACAGAACAAATTTTAATGAAGAAAGAAGAAAATAAAAAGAAAAAAAACCCCTACCATAATTGTTAAAAACAAAACAACAATAACTGAGTATGAGATATATTTATACCAGCAAACAGTTTACCGTTGCAAATTATTTTATCAACAATAATGCAGCTAGTTTGATGTAAGAAATACTGGCCATAAAATATTAATAATGGTTATGTACACCTATAAGCACTCTTAACTTAAAATAGCATAAGCATTTTTATTCATCCGTTCCATGTTTGGATAATATCAATTTTAATACTACTTATCCCACCCATTGGGTATTCATCTACATAATCATTAATCTAATGCTACTCTACGAAACTACACGAGAAGGGCAATTGAGATTAGTCATTAAGATACGGACTTTTTTACACTAAGATCCAGAATTAATTTTATATTGAAAATTAGGTATTTTAAACTCTAATAGTGCTTGTTTAGTGTCTTTCCCTTTTTTGTGTGGGTTTACAGTTTATATTTTGTTTCTGTAATTTATGATTGGTTTATTCAACGAAATGCTCTGTTTGTAAGATAATTGCTTAATAATTTCATTCATTATTTAATAATTTAATTAATCCATAATTAATACAGTCTTTTCTTTTATGCTCTAACTATCTCTAACAAAAACATAACTGGGTTATGCATATCTGCTCTTCCAACAAAATTTAATATCAAGTTTCGAAATGGCCACCAGAATATATCAAACTTTGACTTTCAAATTTTTAAAATTACATACCCCAAAATTTGACCAAATAGAAGACTGATTATTGCCAAAGAAACATAAACGTCCTAGAGTTCATTATTATAAAGTAGCATCTATATATCTGCGCATAATGTAGTAAACATCACGAAGCCAGTTGAGAGGGGGCAGGGGGAGAAATCCTTGACTTTTCCTACATTTTAACCCCCCCCCCCCCCGCTAGGTGTTGAAAATACTTTCTTTGGTCTTTATTTCAAAACTAACCTGAAACAATCCCTGACCCTCCCTACATTTTCGTGAATTGGTGTCCCAGGTAACCCCTGTGGTAATTTCTGCGTAGAACGAACGGATAAAACATGTGAAATTACAGAATATATCGAGTAAACACTGAAATTTATTAGGAGACGGGCCTCATGGACGCCATTGTGTGCACTCGTATGATTGAAAGCACAGGATTGATAAAAATGGCCTTGGGCATATTTGAGAGGTGTGATTCATATACGTAAGTGTATTTTTTTGGGGGGGGGATGGGAAAAACTATGTTGGGATGTACAATCATTAAAACTTACAGAAACAGCAATTTATATGATACATCTTTAAAATTAAACTGTAACTGTAACGTAACTGTAACTGTAACTGTAAAGGAAACTGTAAAATTTTAAGCAAGCAAGTCGGTTGAGCTTAAAACAGCTCATGAGTCGAGTGGCATTGATATAGATTATTAGTCTAAAATAAGTTATTCACTTAGACTTAGATCTTTCCGCCCAACGTAGTGCCTGGACGATCACTCCAGCGCTTTGGATTAAAGATTTTGAGAGGATGACCTCGACAGGGCAACATTCTTTTTGAGATACCGTTCCAAGTGTCACTCTCTACCGTCCGAGTCTTTTGACTCCGGGAGGGATTCCAAACCAAATATCATGGGGAAGGCGGTTTTCACCCATTCTCACCCTGTGCTCTTAATAACAACACCGACTGCTTTTAATTTTAGCACTTATCAGTGTCTGTTTCGTCTTTTCCTAGTTTAAAGCGTTGGTGATCCTATCTTCATAGTAATAACAAGGATAGGTCTGAGACAGCTATTCTAGAATCCCTGAAACTGCTTTTAAGCGGCCTAGGTAGCGCAGATGATGCAAATCTGCACATCACGGAGAAAATGACGTTTCTCCGTATGTTCCTAAGCTTGTCAAAGATGTTTCCATTGAAAACAATACGTCTGGTAATTTTGTGATCAAGGCTCCCTGCAGATTTCAATCGATCCAATCAGTGAAACCGTAATACCATATCTTCAAAGCGAACCAATGTATACCGGATTGAACGTCATCAGCACAATGATCACAAGTTCTGCCTTACCTAATACCATGTTTTTTTTAATCCTTATATTATATCAATTATCAACTTAATGTGGTTCGGCAGCACTTAGGAGAGTACTCTACTTCTACTAACTGTAAAGTGATACCCTCAAGTTATTGCAGTCGGCAGACCAATATTCACTCTGACCACTTTTCTCACTCTAACAACTTTTTTGATACTGTCTTAACTTCAAAAAGATGTCAAAGCTTGAAAGATTTTAAAGCTTAAAAAGATATGATTCATTGTGGAAATCTATAAGATTTGTGATTTTTACCAGTACCTCAGTAAAGTACTTCCTTCCGCCTGTAGTTGATATCTTCTTTTTTTAAATAGTTGCTGATCTTTGCCCTCAATAGCAGAAGCCGGCTCTCTGAAATATTGTCGCACTATCACACAGTTTTCTTTATTGATAGCTGCCTCAGTTTTGACAGTTGTAGCGTTGCCTATAGTACAGGCCATACGGCTCCGATGTTTTATTATTATTAATTAAAAAAAAACTTAAAAAAATAATTCTTTGAAATATTTTCACTTTTGTAACTTTAAGAAATCAAAAATTAATTAAGATGTTAGGGAATAAATATGAGCATATTTATATTAAATTGACAATGCACATTATTTTTTCAGTAAACTCATTTGAATTTTTCTTCAGTAAAGTAAAAGTTATATTCTGGCTTTTAGAAAGCATTGGGGTTTTGAACCCTACTCACATTAATTTATGATCGTTTTGAGTTTGACTCTAATATTTATTTTAATTTTTGTTCGTTTTGGGTTTCATTTATTTATTGATACTGATTTGGGGTAGTTGTATGCTTGGTAGATTATATGATAGTCCGGACGCCAGGCGTTGAAAATGTGAACCATACCACGACCGAATGGGGCTGCTACGAGAATTAGCCTACCCTCCACCCCCTAAATTGACCATGCGGATTCAAAAATACCAATGGCACTTGCTTGCGAGTAGTGGAACACTCCGAAACTTGACATTTTATTATATTTTGGTGTTTCATGCAAGAAAATGCATGTTCCACAAAGTTTGAGGTGCAGTTTTCCGCTCAAATAGAAATGCCTAGAAGCCATAGAATGTTTTCATAACAAACTAACACGATTAGTTATAAAAAATGGCAGAGTTAAAAAAATGGCAAAACTATATGAGTCTTGAACAGTCTTGGAAAGTATAAACAAAATCAAATTGAATATTAGATATATAATGATATTAATTGTTGAAAGATCCATCAGTTCAAGATTTTTTTTCACTGTAATTTTTATTTTCATTTTCAATGCTGTAAGAACTGGAAAATAATAAATTTGTAATATACGAGTAATTCGTTTTCAGTGAAGCACCAATGACGCAGAAGGCTTTAGGTTTTTACAGTTAAAGAAGGGGGCAGCATCAAAATTTTGCTTGTAGTGAAACTATATTTGTCTTGATCAATCTTGAAAAGAACTAATAAATTAAACTGAATATTTGATGCATAATGATATTAATTGCTAAAAGCTCATCAGTTCAAAATTTTACTGTAATTTTAATATTTATTTTCAATATTAAGTACAAAAGAAAACATTTGTAATATAATTCGTTTTCAGTAAAGCGCCAATGACGCAGTAGGTTTTAGGCTTCTGCAGTGAGACGATACCCAAACTCTTGTTTGTAGTTATTTTTATTCGATTCAAACTTGATTTGCATATTCCATTTATGTTTCAATTGTTTTAAGATTTATTTATTCATTTACAGTAATCTATATTGTATGTGTGTTCGCATTGATTGTTTATTTAATTTCTGTCGGTTTTAAGTTTCATTTATACTTTAATAGCAAAATATTTGTTTTCGTTTTAAGCTTGATTTTCATATTCAATCCAAGCATACTCACTTTAAGATCTATTTGTTCATTTATTTTATTATTTGTTGTATGTTTTTTGCTATGATTGTTTATTTAATGACTGTTCGTTTTGGGTTTCATTTATTCTTTAATAGTAATTTCTGGTCGTTTTGAGTTTGAATTTTAACAGTTATTTGTATCTCCTCAGCTTAAGTTTAAAATGATCTTTACTTTTCTTTGAAAAACTTATTTTTCGGAAAGTTTTTTTAAATTAATTTTTGTTCACTTTTGATTGCAAAAAGTTTCAAGTTTATGTGGCATGGGAGGGGGGGGGGTGCTTACTGTCCGATTATTCTTGACTTTAAAAAACGGATCTAGAACTTTCAATTTAAATCAAATGAGGCTTTTTTCAAAGTCTGTACGCTTACCTCTTTGATAAAAACCTTATATATGAACAATAGACAGCTTGCATAACTTGTGGACAGCGATTGACAACAATGAATGGATTGAAAAAATAGCTCCGACAAGGGGGTTTAGACCTTTTCACTTGTTGACACAAAGGGATCACGACTGTTTGGAATTGACCTTAATAGGAATTTGTGTGCCAAAGCAATTTTGCATCTATCACAGGGTATGTATTTTAACCTTATAATTGGATGATTATAATAGATTTCCTATGTGTTCTTCCCATACAAAACCCCTTCCCATAAGTTATAAACCCCTCTTAATAAGTTATGTCCCAGGGCATAACTTACAACGCCTACCACTGGGCCCTGGTGGGCTGTGTTGACACCGGAGTTTTTTGTTATCAGAGCTTTGAACCATGTTAAAAAAATGTCTATCTCAAAATTTTTCATCTGATGCATTTAGGGCGTGGAGGAGGGAGAGGGTCTAGTTGCCCTTCAATCTCTTTTGACTCTTAAAAAGTGAACAAGAACTTTCAATTTTCAATCAAATGAGCCCTCTCTAAAGTTTATACGAGCATCCCTTCCATAAGAAATAATATGAAGAATTCGGAGAATCCTTAAATTACAACCCTTTCCCTGAGGGCTTTGGGGGAGTTGTAATCCTCAAAGACCTAATTTCCATAACTTAAAACTACGTTTAATAAAATGGCTGTCTTAAAATTTTGATTGGATGTGTTTGGGGAAAAGGTGGGCGTGAGAGGGGGGTAATTTGCCCTCAAATCACTTTTCACTATTACAAAGGGCACTAGCCCTCGGAATTTCCAATCGAACGAGCTTTTTTTGAAGTATAACTTAAAACCCTTGCCCTGAGTTTTGTGGGGGATTGTCCTCCTCAAAAACATATTTTCTATCTGGAAATCAACTGCGCTGAACAAAATGGCTATCTCAAAATTTTATTGGATGTGTTTGGGGGAATGATGGGCGTGGGGGGGGCTTGTTGCCCTCCACTCAATTTCGACTATTAAAAAGGGCACTAGCCCTTTGAATTTCCAATTGAATGTGCCTGTTTTGAAGTTTCTACGACAACGCCTTCTATAAAAACCTTATTTGCCCCCAGGGCATAACTTAAAACTCATACCCTGAGGGTTGTGGGGGAGTGTCCTCCTCAAAAACATATTTTCTATCTGGAAATCAACTACACTGAACAAAATGCCTATCTCAAAAGTTTGATTGGATATGTTTGGGGAAATGATCGGCGTGGGGGGTGGGGGGCTAGTTGCCCTCCAATCACTTTCGACTATTAAAAAGGGCACTAGCCCTTTAATTTCCAATCAAATGAGCCTGTTTTGAAGTTTCTACGACAACGCCTTCTATAAAAAACTTATATGCCCCAGGGCATAACTTAAAACCCTTGCCCTGAGGGTTGTGGGTGAGTGTCCTCCTCAAAAATATATTTTCAATGCGGAAATCAACTACGCTGAACAAAATGGCTATCTCAAAATTTTGATTGAATGTGTTTGGGGGAATAATGGGCGTAGTGGGCTGGGGGGTCTAGTTGCCCTTCAATCACTTTTGACTATTAAAAAGGGCACTGTCCCTTTGAATTTCCAATCGAATTAGCCTTTTTTGAAGTTTCTATGACAACGCCTTCCATATAAACCTTATATGCCCCCAGAGCATAACTTAAAACCCTTGCCCTGAGGGTTGTGGGGGATTGTCCCCTTCAAAAACAAGTGTTCTATCTGAAAATCAACTACATTGAACAAAATGGCTATCTCAAAATTTTGAGAGGATGTGTTTGGGGGAATGATGGGCATGGGGGGCTAGTTGCCCTCCAATCACTTTCGACTATTAAAAAGGGCACTATCCCTTTGAATTTCCAATCGAATTAGCCTTTTTTGTAGTTTCTACGACAACGCCTTCTATAAAAAACCTTAAATGCCCCCAGGGCATATCTTAAAACCCCTGCCCTGAAGGTTCTGGGGGAGTGTCCTCCTCAAAAACATATTTTCTATCTGGAAATCAGCTACGCTGAACAAAATAGCTATCTCAAAATTTTGATTGGATGTGTTTGGGGGAATGATGGGCATGGGGGGAAGGGCTAGTTGCCCTCCAATCATTTTCGACTATTAAAAAGGGCACTAGAACTCTCGATCTCCAATCGAATGAGCCCCCTTTGAAGCTTCTACGACGACCCCTTCCATATGAAGTGCCTCTGGGGAAAAAATAACAAAACAGTGGAGCCGTATGGCCTTTACTATAGGCAACGCTACAGCGTTGCCTCTGATTATTTATTTATTTTTTCCTAGAAACAATTCATATGGAAGAGGTCGTCGTAGAAACTTCAAAAGGGGCTCATTTGATTGGAAATTGAGAGTTCTAGTGCCCTTTTTAATAGTCGAAAGTGATGGGAGGGCAACTAGCCCCCCCCCCACGCCCATCATTCTCCCAAAGACATCCAATCAAAATTTTGAGATAGCCATTTTGTTCAGCATAGTCGATTTCCAGATAGAAAACAGGCTCATTCCATTGTAAATTCAAAGGGCTAGTGCCCTTTTCAATAGTCGAAAATGATTGGAGGGCAACTAGCCCATCATTCCCCCAAACACATCCAATTAAAATTTTGAGATAGCCATTTTGTTCAGCGTAGTTGATTTCCAGATAGAAAATATATTTTTGAGGAGGACACTCCCCCACAACCCTTAGGGCAAGGGTTTTGAGTTATGCCCTGGGGATTTATAAGATTTTTATAGAAAGCCTTGTCGTAGAAACTTCAAAATAGGCTCATTAGATTGGAAATTAAAAGGGCTAGTGCCCTTTTTAATAGTCGGAAGTGATTGGAGGGCAACTACCCCCCACGCCCATCCTTCCCCCAAAAACATTGAATCAAAATTTTGAGACATCCATTTTGATCAGCGTAGTTGATTTCCAAATAGAAAATATGTTTTTGAGAAGGACACTCCCCCACAACACTCAGGGCAAGAGTTTTAAGTTATGCCTTGGGGGCATATTAGGTTTTATAATAGGTGTTGTCGTAGAAACTTAAAAAAGGCCCATTCGAATGGAAATTCAAAGGGCTAGTGCCCTTTTTAATAGTCGAAAGTGATTGGAGGTGATCGAAAGTGATAAACTTTCAAATGAGAGGGCTCATTTGATAGGATATTGAAAGTTCGAGTTCACTTTTTAATAGTCAAAAGAGATCCGAGGGCAGCTAGCCCCCCCCCCACACACACATTCCTTTTCAAAACCAATCTGATGAAAATTTTGAGATATACATTTTGTTAAAAATGGTTCAAAGGTCGGATAAGAAAAAATCCGGTGTCAATAGAACCCCACAGGGCACAGGGGAAGGTGTTCTATGTTATGCCCTAAGGGCATGTATGGTTCTTATGAAAGGGATGCTCGTAAAAAATTCATAGAGGGTTCATTTGATTGGAAACTGAAAGTTCTAGTTCACTTTTTATGAGTCAAGAGAGTTAAACTAGCCCCCCCCCCCACGCTCTTTTTTCCCAAACCCGTCCGCTACAAGTTTTGAGATAGCCAGTGTTTTGGAAATTGTTCAGAAATCAGATAACAAAAACGCCCCCTAGAGCCCGGGGGATAGGCGTTGCAAGTGTTGTCCTGGGGGCGTATATGGTTCTTATGAAAGGGATGCTCGTATAAACTTCAGAGGGGATTACTTGATTGGAAATTGAAAGTTCTAGTTCAATTTTTAACAGTCAAAAGTAGAGAGAGAGGTGCCACTCCCACGCGACACCCCTGCTGCCACCTACATTTTTTTACATAGTTTAATGGGGACAGTGTCAATGACCTCTTTCTCCAAGGTCTCTTTCTCCAGGTGTGTTTTTGGCACGCTATGGGAGAATGTTATGATCTAGGAAAGAGTATTTGTTGTTTTTGGCCAAGTGCCTGGGAAGAATGTTATGATCCAGGAAATAGTATTTGGTGTTGTTGCTCGATGCAAATGTTATGATCCAGGAAAGAGTTTGTTGTTTTTGGCACGCTAGGGGAGAATGTTATGATCCAGAAATATTATTTGTTGTTGTTGCTCGATGTAAATGTTATAATCCAGAAATAGTATTTGTTGTTGTTGCTCGATGCAAATGTTATGATCCAGAAATAGTATTTGTTGTTGTTGCTCGAGGCAAAGTTTAGATCACACATGACAGATGATGTCATGATTGATTGATTGACAAGAAAGGGGAATTAATTTGTTGTTTCTAAGGGGAATTATTGATTCACGAAAGGAGAATTATTTTGTTGTTTCCAAAGAGAATTGTTTCCGAGCGAATGTCTATATTAATATCTTTGGAGTTCTACCAAGAGAATTGTTTCCGAGCGGATGTTTTGATCTTAGCGATGAAGTGATTAGCGCGCGAAAGGGTTTCTTAGTAATTTCAAATGTAACAGCGCAGAGATACCAAAACAAAAGGAACTCGCTGAAATTACGTTTAGGGGTTATTTGGGCGAAACCGTTTTAGCCATTATAGGGAATTATTTCGGCGAAACAGTTAGAGACATTTTAAAAGATGATTTAAAAGATGATTTTAGAAGAGGATTTGAGGGTGAAACTCTGTGGTCGTTATAATACACAAGTTCCATTTGAACAGTGTCGTGGGGTCCTCTACCCCAACCCCAAAGGCTCCTCATACCCCACCCCAACCCCGAAGGAAGCCCCCCGGTCCCCAAAGGCCCACCGGGCTCCCAAAAACCACCAGGCTCCTAAAGGGCCCCCCGGACCCCCAAAGGCCCTCACCCGGTCCCCAAAGGTCCACCGGGCTCCCAAAGGACCAATCGGCCCTCAAGGGCCCCCAAGACCCCCAAAGGCCCTCCCCCAGTCCCCAAAGGTCCACAGGTATCCCAAAGGGCCCCTGGATCCCCAATGTTATGTTATGTTATGTTATGTTATGTTATGCTATGTTATGTTATGTTATGTTATGTTATGCTATGTTATGTTATATTATGTTATGTTATGTTATGTTATGCTATGTTATGTTATGTTATGTTATGTTATGCTATGTTATGTTATGTTATGTTATACTATGTTATATTATTTTATGCTATGTTATGTTATGCTATGTTATGTTATGTTATGTTATGTTATGCTATGTTATGCTATGTTATGTTATGTTATGCTATGTTATGTTATGTTATGTTATGTTATGCTATGTTATGTTATGTTATGTTATATTATGTAATGTTGTGCTATATTATGTTATGTTATGTTATGTTATGTTATGTTATGTTATACCTTACAAAAGACATTTCAGAGCAAGTTATTTTCTTAATGCCCATCCTAAACCCATTTTACAAGCTGAAATGGGTGAAACCGTTTTAGGCATTTTAGGGAATTATTTCGACGAAACAGATAGAGTCATTTTAAAAGATCATTTTAGAAGATGTTTTAGAAGAGGATTTGTAAAAATTTAGAACTGAACTTTAAATTTTTATGTCATGGTGAACTTAAAACTGAAGTGGAAGCTTTTTATCTTCTCAGGAGAAATTAGAATTGAATTGTGTTCTATGGTAAAATTCAGAAGAGAACTTAAATATTCACAATCAAAGTATAACTTTTCCAATCTTCTATGAAAAATTTGGAACAGAACTTTAAATTTTTTTTCATCTCTTTGAGAAAGGTCGGATTTGAATTTAAGAAAATTTAGAATTAAAATGAAACTTTTTATCTTAATGGAAAATAATCACAATCATATTATAACTTTTCCTATCTTCTACGGAAAAATTTAGAACTGAACTTTAAATTTTTTATGTCTTGGTGAACTTAAAACTGAAGTGGAAGCTTTTTATTTTCTCTGGAAAAATTAGAATTGAATTGTGTTCGTTGGTAAAATTCAGAAGAGAACTTGAACTTTTCTATCTTCAATGAAAAATTTGGAACAATATTTTTTCATCTCTCTGAGAAAAATCTGAACTGAAGTGGAAAATTTTTATATTATTTTGGGAAAATAGAATTGATCAATAACTTATTTCATTTTCATTAAGAAAATTCAGAATCGAAGTTGAACTTTTCTTCTTCCCGGAAAATATTTGGAACAGAACTTTAAATTTTTTCATCTCTTTGAGAAAAGCCAGAATTGAATTTAAGAAAATTTAGAATTAAAGTGAAACTTTTTATCTTCATAGAAAATAATCTCAATCATGGTATAACTTTTCATATCTTCTACGGAAAAATTTAGAACTGAACTTTAAATTTTTATGTCTTGGTGAGCTGAAGTGGAAGCTTTTTATTTTCTCTGGAAAAATTAGAATTGAATTGTGTTCGTTGGTAAAATTCAGAAGAGAACTTGAACTTTTATATCTTCAATGAAAAATTTGGAACAATATTTTTTCATCTGTTTGAGAAAAATCTGAACTGAAGTGGAAAATTTTTATATTATTTTGGGAAAATAGAATTGAGCAATAACTTATTTCATTTTCATTAAGAAAATTCAGAATCGAAGTTGAACTTTTCTTCTTCCGGCAAAATATTTGGAACAGAACTTTAAATTTTTTCATCTCTTTGAGAAAAGCCAGAACCGAATTTAAGAAAATTTAGAATTAAAGTGAAACTTTTTATTTTCATAGAAAATAATCATAATCATAGTATAACTTTTCCTCTCTTCTACGGAAAAATTTAGAACTGAACTTTAAATTTTTTATGTCTTGGTGAACTTAAAGCTGAAGTGGAAGCTTTTTATTTTCTCTGGTGAAATTTGAATTGAATTGTGTTCGTTGGTAAAATTCAGAAAAGAACTTGAACATTTCTATCTTCTATGAAAAATTTGGAACAGTATTTTAAATTTGTTCATCTCTTTGAGAAAAATCTGAACTGAAGTTGAAAATTTTTATATTATTTGGAAAAATAGAATTGAGCAATAACTTATTTCATTTTCATTAAGAAAATTCAGAATCGAAGTTGAACTTTTCTTCTTCCGGGAAAATATTTGGAATAGAACTTTAAATTTTTTCATCTCTTTGAGAAAAGCCAGAACTGAATTTAATAAAATTTAGAATTAAAGTGAAACTTTGTATCTTCATAGAAAATAATCACAATCATGGTATAACTTTTCATATCTTCTACGGAAAAAATTAGAACTGAACTTTAAATTTTTATGTCTTGGTGAACTTAAAGCTGAAGTGGAAGCTTTTTATTTTCTCTGGTGAAATTAGAATTGAATTGTGTTCTTTGGTAAAATTCAGAAGAGAACTTGAACTTTTATATCTTCAATGAAAAATTTGGAACAATATTTTTTCATCTGTTTGAGAAAAATCTGAACTGAAGTGGAAAATTTTTATATTATTTGGAAAATAGAGTTGATCAATAACTTATTTCATTTTCATTAAGAAAATTCAGAATCGAAGTTGAACTTTTCTTCTTCCGGGAAATTATTTGGAACAGAACTTTAAATTTTTCATCTCTTTGAGAAAAGCCAGAATTGAATTTAAGAAAATTTAGAATTAAAGTGAAACTTTTTATTTTCATAGAAAATAATCATAATCATAGTATAACTTTTCCTATCTTCTACGGAAAAATTTAGAACTGAAATTTAAATTTTTTATGTCTTGGTGAACTTGGAGTACCCAAGAATTGAAATCGTGTAAACGGTGGATATGCGAGGGTAACATTACCAGAGAAATTAGTGCTCAAAGATAATGAAAACTTAAAAATAATTGTCGATGATCGGGGACAACTCCTTGCTACTGTTGCTGGTAACACATTACCTGTTGATACATCTTATCATCATATTTCTGGTATTAGCATTTTAAAGAGAAAAAGAAGAAGACAAGCATACTCCTGCAATAAAGTCATTAATCATATCTTATCAATATGCCAAAACTGCTATCTATGTAAAAATAATGTGACAAAAGACAGTGAAATCGCAGGCAGAATAAAAAGGACATTAGCAGACAATATCATCAATGAATATAAAGATGAATTGACGGAAAGTGAAGCGCAAGTGTACTGATAATGTATAATAGTGTATTTAACGTATTTTTATATTAATATTCTACATGTCGTTATTTCATTAAAAATGTCTTATGCATTATTTTGTTAAGTGTTCATTATTTTAGGGTATGCTAGAACATCAAACGTTCAGAAGCTTATTTCTATTTTCTCAAAATAATATAAAAAATTTCAACTTCAGTTCAGATTTTTCTCAAACAGATGAAAAAATTTAAAATACTGTTCCAAATTTTTCATAGAAGATAGACAAGTTCAAGTTCTCTTCTAAANAGTTCTCTTCTAAATTTTACCAAAGAACATAATTCAATTCTAATTTCTCCAGAGAAAATAAAAAGCTTCCACGTCAGTTTTAAGTTCACCAAGACATAAAAAAATTTAAAGTTCAGTTCTAAATTTTTTCCATGGAAGATAGGAAAAGTTATAGTATGATTATGATTATTTTCTATGAAGATAAAAAGTTTCACTTTAACTCTAAATTTCTTAAATTCAGTTCCGACTTTTCTCAAAGAGATGAAAAAATTTAAAATTCTGTTCCAAATATTTTCCCGGAAGAAGAAAAGTCCCAAGACATAAAAAATTTAAAGTTCACTTCTAAATTTTTCCGTAGACGATAGGAAAAGTTATACTACGATAGTGATTATTTTCCATGAAGATAAAAAGTTTCACTTTAATTCTAAATTTTCTTAAATCTTAAAATGATATGAAATATGCTTATGGCTCTACCAATTGTACTCTGTGCTTGTTCATAGACACGACACGGCTTTCCCATTGGTACTCTATGGTAGGTTATCGACACTACCTAGTTTATTGCATGCATTAAATCAGTATTTTTTACGCATTGGAAGGATAAACACACAATTTATATCTGTAGAAAAGTGAAGATGAATTATTCGACGAAAGTATGTGCGCATGCTAAAATCATCGTCGTGTTGAATGCTGACAAGGAGAAATGCCTGAACTATGAAACGAGTGCAAGTGGTAACACTATTGGAAATGTATGCATGCGTTGTCATGACAGCGAGAAGTTAGATTTCTTTAGAGTACCCAAGAATTTCAATCGTGTAAACGGTGGATATGCAAGAGTAACATTACCAGAGAAAATAATACTCAAAGAGAATGCAAACTTAAAAATAATAGTTGATGAAGAGGGACAACTTCTAGCTAATGGTTCTGGTAGCATGTTAGCCGTTGATAGATCTTTTTGCTATCTTTCCGGTGTTAGCATTCGGATGAAAGCAAAGGGAAAAAGAAGACATGCATACAGCTGCACCAACATCATAAATCATATCATGTCAATGTGCCAAAACTGCTATCTATGTAAGAATGATGTGTCAATAGACAGTGAAATCGCAGGCAGAATAAAAAGGACAATAGCAGACAATATCATCAATGAATATAAAGATGAATTTACGGAAAGTGAAGTGCAAGTGTACTAATAATGTATAATAATGTATTTAACGTATTTTTATATTAATATTCTACATATCGTTATTTCATTAAAAATATCTTATGCATTATTTTGTTAAGGGTTCATTATTTTTAGGGTATGCTAGAACATCAAACGTTCAGAATATCTATTAAAAAGGTCAGAGATGTAAGAAAAAGAATTTTAGAGATAATACTACTACTAGCAGGCTCAATTTTTCATAGAAGATAGAAAAGTTCAAGTTCTCTTCGGAATTTTACCAAAGAACATAATTCAATTCTAATTTCTCCAGAGAAAATAAAAAGCTTCCACTTCAGCTTTAAGTTCATCAAGACATAAAAAATTTAAAGTTCAGTTCTAAATTTTTCCGTAGAAGATAGGAAAAGTTATACCATGATTGTGATTATTTTCTATGAAGATGAAAAGTTTCACTTTAATTCTAAATTTTCTTAAATTCAATTCTGGCTTTTTTCAAAGAGATGAAAAAATTTAAAGTTCTGTTCCAAATATTTTCCCGGAAGAAGAAAAGTTCAACTTCGATTCTGAATTTTCTTAATGAAAATGAAATAAGTTATTGATCATTTCTATTTTTCCAAATAATATAAAAATTTTCCACTTCAGTTCAGATTTTTCTCAAAGAGATAAAAAAATATTGTTCCAAATTTTTCATTGAAGATAGAAAAGTTCAAGTTCTCTTTTGAATTTTACCAAAGAACACAATTCAATTCTAATTTCACCAGAGAAAATGAAAAGCTTCCACTTCAGCTTTAAGTTCACCAAGACATAAAAAATTTAAAGTTCAGTTCTAAATTTTTCCGTTGAAGATAGGAAAAGTTATACTATGATTATGATTATTTTCTATGAAAATAAAAAGTTTCACTTTAATTCTAAATTTTTTTAAATTCAATTCTGGCTTTTCTCAAAGAGATGAAAAAATTTAAAGTTCTGTTCCAAATATTTCCCCGGAAGAAGAAAAGTTCAACTTCGATTCTAAATTTTCTTAATGAAAATGAAACAAGTTATTGCTCAATTCTATTTTCCCAAAATAATATAAAAATTTTCCACTTCAGTTCAGATTTTTCTCAAACAGATGAAAAAATATTGTTCCAAATTTTTCATTGAAGATATAAAAGTTCAAGTTCTCTTCTGAATTTTACCAACGAACACAATTCAATTCTAATTTCTCCAGAGAAAATAAAAAGCTTACACTTCAGCTTTAAGTTCACCAAGACATAAAAATTTAAAGTTCAGTTCTAAATTTTTCCGTAGAAGATATGAAAAGTTATACCATGATTGTGATTATTTTCTATGAAGATAAAAAGTTTCACTTTAATTCTAAATTTTCTTAAATTCAATTGTAGCTTTTCTCAAAGAGATGAAAAAATTTAAAGTTCTGTTCCAAATATTTTCCCGGAAGAAGAAAAGTTCAACTTCGATTCTGAATTTTCTTAATGAAAATGAAATAAGTTATTGATCAATTCTATTTTCCCAAAATAATATAAAAGTTCTCCACTTCAGTTCAGATTTTTCTCAAAGAGATGAAAAAATATTGTTCCAAATTTTTCATTGAAGATAGAAAAGTTCAGGTTCTCTTCTGAATTTTACCAACGAACACAATTCAATTCTAATTTCTCCAGAGAAAATTAAAAGCTTCCACTTCAGTTTTAAGTTCACCAAGACATAAAAAATTTAAAGTTCAGTTCTACATTTTTCCGTAGAAGATAGGAAAAGTTATAATATGATTGTGATTATTTTCCATGAAGATAAAAAGTTTCATTTTAATTCAAAATTTTCTTAAATTCAAATCCGACCTTTCTCAAAGAGATGAAAAAAAATTTAAAGTTCTGTTCCAAATTTTTCATAGAAGATTGGAAAAGTTATACTTTGATTGTGAATATTCAAGTTCTCTTCTGAATTTTACCATAGAACACAATTCAATTCTAATTTCTCCTGAGAAAATAAAAAGCTTCCACTTCAGTTTTAAGTTCACCATGACATAAAAATTTAAAGTTCAGTTCTAAATTTTTACAAATCCTCTTCTAAAACATCTTCTAAAATGATCTTTTAAAATGACTCTATCTGTTTCGTCGAAATCATTCCCTAAAATGCCTAAAACGGTTTCACCCATTTCAGCTTGTAAAATGGGTTTAGGATGGACATTAAGAAAATAACTTGCTCTGAAATGTCTTTTGAAAGGTATAACATAACATAACATAACATAACATAACAAAATATAGCATAACATTACATAATATAACATAACATAACATAACATAACATAACATAACATAACATAGCATAACATAACATAACATAGCATAACATAGCATAACATAATATAACATAGCATAACTTAACATAAAATAACATAATATAACATAACATATCATAACATAACATAACATAACATAACATTATATAGCATAACATAACATAGCATAACATAACATAACATAACATAACATAACATTGGGGATCCGGGGGCCCTTTGGGAGCCCTGTGGACCTTTGGGGACTGGGGGAGGGTCTTTGGGGGCCCGGGGAGGCCCTTTGGGGGTCTGAGGAGGGCCTTTGGGGGTCTGGGGGGCACTTGAGGGCCGATTGGTCCTTTGGGAGTGCGGTAGACCTTTGGGGACCGGGTGAGGGCCTTTGGGGGTCTTGGGGGCCCTTTGGGAGCCTGGTGGTCTTTTGGGAGCCCGGTGGGCCTTTGGGGACCGGGGGGCTTCCTTCGGGGTTGGGGTGGGGTATGAGGAGCCTTTGGGGTTGGGGTAGAGGACCTCACGACACTGTTCAAATGGAAATTGTGTATTATAACGACCACAGAGTTTCACCCTAAAATCCTCTTCTAAAATCATCTTTTAAATCATCTTTTAAAATGTCTCTAACTGTTTCGCCGAAATAATTCCCTATAATGGCTAAAACGGTTTCGCCCAAATAACCCCTAAACGTAATTTCAGCGAGTTCCTTTTGTTTTGGCATCTCTGCGCTGTCACATTTGAAATTACTAAGAAACCCTTTCGCGCGCTAATCACTTCATCGCTAAGATCAAAACATCCGCTCGGAAACAATTCTCTTGGTAGAACTCCAAAGATATTAATATAGACATTCGCTCGGAAACAATTCTCTTTGGAAACAACAAATTAATTCTCCTTTCGTGAATCAATAATTCCCCTTAGAAACAACAAATTAATTCCCCTTTCTTGTCAATCAATCAATCATGACATCATCTGTCATGTGTGATCTAAACTTTGCCTCGAGCAACAACAATGAACCTTAAATCTTAGATGAAAGATAAACTAATTAAACCACATTTGATCTTGTATGAACCAAAATAACACTGAAGTGAAATCAGACTCTGTCGTAGTGAAATATGTATGCACATACATATGTGCAGACTGACTCCGTAGTAAGATCCCCTCTCTCTCAGACATATACTATAACAACAAATTCTATTTCTGGATCATAACATTTGCATCGAGCAACAACAACAAATACTATTTCTGGATCATAACATTCTCCCCTAGCGTGCCAAAAACAACAAACTCTTTCCTGGATCATAACATTTGCATCGAGCAACAACAACAAATACTATTTCCTGGATCATAACATTCTTCCCAGGCACTTGGCCAAAAACAACAAATACTCTTTCCTAGATCATAACATTCTCCCATAGCGTGCCAAAAACACACCTGGAGAAAGAGACCTTGGAGAAAGAGGTCATTGACACTGTCCCCATTAAACTATTTAAAAAAGTTGTAGGTGGCAGCAGGGGTGTCGCGTGGGAGTAGCACCCCCCTCTCTACTGTCAAAAGAGATCGGAGGGTAAATAGCCCTCCCCCCCCCCCTTTCCACCACGCCGTAAATGCATCAGATAAAAATTTTGAGATAGACATTTTGTTAAAAATAGTTCAAAGCTCTTATAAAAAAAACTCCGGTGTCAACATAGCCCCCCCAGGGCCCGGAGGTAGGTGTTGTAAGTTATGCCCTGGGGGCATATATGGTTGTTTTGGAAGGGATGCTCGTATAAACTTCCTAGAGGGCTCATTTGATTGGAAATTGAAAGTTGTAATTAACTTTTTAAGAGTCAAAAGTGATTGGAGGGCAGCTAGCCTCCCCCCACACTCAATTTATTTTTTTCCCAGAGGCACTTCATATAGAAGGGGTCGTCGTATGAACTTCAAAGGGGGTCATTCGATTGGAAATGGAGAGTTCTAGTGCCCTTTTTAAGAATCAAAAGTAATCAGAAGGCAACTGGCCCCCCAAGCCCTTTTTCTCCAAATACATCTGATAAAAAATTTGAGGTAGCCTTTTTGTTAAAAATAGTTGAAAGATAATATAACAAAAACTCCTTTACTTATGGTCATTTCGTGAAAAATAGTTCAAAGGTCAGATAAGAAAAAATCCTGTGTCTACTACCCCCCCCAGGGCCGGGGCAGGCGTTGTAAGTATTGATCTGGGGCCATATATGGTTTAATGGAAGGTGTGCTCGTATAAACTTCAGAGAAGGTTCATTTGAATGGACATTAAAAGTCATAGTTCATTTTCTCAGAGTGAAAAAAATCGAAGGGCAACAAGCTCTTCCCACCCTCCACGCCTTTGCGTGTATCGGATGGATAAACCCATCCAAAAAAAAATTCAGGTTACCATTTTGTTAAAAATAGTTCAACCATCAGATACTATTTCTCCAGGGTCAAGACAACCCCCGAGGGCCCAGGGACAGGCGTTGTAAGTTATACTCTGGGGATATAAAACGAAAAAAAAAAAATTTTCCTATTGAAGTATAAATGAAACTTAAAACGAACAGAAATTAAATAAACAATCAATGCAAACAAAGCGTACAATAAATATTAATATAAGTTACTAAATAAATCTTAAAACGAGCGAAACTTAAACTGAATATGCAAATCAAACTTGAAACGAACAAAAATCACCACAAACAAGAGTTTGGGTATGACCTCCTTCTCTCACTGTAAAAGTCTAAAACCTACTGGGTCATTGGCGCTTTACTGAAAATTATATGCGTCTTGAAAAGTCTTAGAAAGTATAAAAAATATCAAATTTAATAATTGATGTATAATGATATTAATTGTTGAAATATCCATCAGTTCAACAATTTATTTCACTGTAATTTTATTTTTATTTTCAATGCTGTAAGAACTGGAAAAGAAAATATTTGTAATATAAGCCGTTTTTAGTTAAGCACCAATGACGCAATAGGCTTTTGGTTTTTATTTACAGTTAGGAAAGGAGGCAGTATCCAAACACTTGTTTGTTGGGAAACTATATTCGTCATTAACAACTTTAAAAAGAGCTAATAAATTAGACTGAGTATTTGACGTATAATGATATTAATTGCTGAAAGCTCATCAGTTCAAAATGTTACTACAATTTTAATGTTTATTTTCAGTATTAAGTGCAAAAGAAAATATTCGTCATAAAATTGGTTTTCCGTAAAGCGCCAATGACGGAGTAGGTTTTAGACTTTTACAGTGAGAGGTCATACCCAAACTATTGTTTGTGGTGATTTTTGTTCGTTTCAAGCTTGATTTGCATATTTAATTTAAGTTTCACTCGTTATAAGATTTATTTATTAATTGACATTAATATCTATTGTACGCTTGCTTGCATTGATTTTTATTTAATTTCTATTCGTTTTAAGTTACATTTATACTTCAATAGGAAAATATTTTTTTTCGTTTTAAGCTTGATTTTCATATTCAATCTAAGCATTACTCGCTTTAAGATCTGTTTATTCATTTATATTATTGCTTGTTGTATGTTTTTGGTATGATTGTTTATTTAATTTCTGTTCGTTTTGGGTTTCATTTATTCTTTAATAGTAATTTCTGGTCGTTTTGAGTTTGAATTGGAAAGGTATTTGTATCTGCTGAGCTCAAGTTTAAAATGGCCTTTACTTTTCTTTGAAAAACTTATTTTTCGGAAAGTTTTTTTGAATTAATTTCAAGAAACAAACATTTAATAATTTTTCAAATCATTTAACAGTTCATAATCAATCAACAAATAAGCTGCGATTGGTACACATACTGACCAAAGACACTCCATTGCCATTCATAGCTAGCACAACGGCACAACACATCAGGTGCTTAGCCAACGTCACAACCAGCATTAGCGTTAGGACTCCTAAACACAACTAAATCACCATGCTCCAAGCACATGCTACGACAAGATATTTTATATTATGGTAGAAGCTTCATTTAATAGCAACATCAGCTTTATTTGTGGGAGTGTATGCACCAATAATCATCATCAGTTTTGCCTGAGTTTGTAGCTGAAGCCTTAAGGACTTGTTCATTCTTATGTAAAAACTCGAGCCTCGCCTTCTTCACTTCTTTGCACGTGCTTAGCACCTCTTACACAAATTATCTGTTTGGTTTCATTCAATATCCCACTCTTAGCAAAATAGATGGGTTGAAGTATTCGTCAGTTACATTGGCTATCTGACAAAACTCGCTCTCAAACGCAGAGTCGGGCAATGCCATTGAATTGGATAACGCTCCGCCCGCGTTTAGATAGAATAACTCTCCACTCCTGCAATTTCATTGGATGTCGTCAAACTTTAGGAAGGCAAATTATCGAATCGGATGGCAAAACCGTTTAAGTAAGAAATCTGCGAAAGCATCAATAATTTGCGCTCGTATCTTTTCTACAGAAATTAACTTCATAATTATGAACAGGCATTGAACCAAATCCAGTCAGCCTAACTTCGAAAAGAACTGCCGTTTGAATTTTATTTGACTGATCGGTTATTGCTATAAACTTCAGGCAAGGTGGTCGGGTGCCAGAAATTGCAGTGCACACATCTTAAAACATAAGACGAAAATGTTGGTTAGTAGTCAGAAATCATGTCCGAGGATGGTCGGTGGTTGTTTCTATAGGAGTCGAATTGGGTCCGAGGATTTTTGTTGTCATATTAAAATTTATTCAAGTTTTTACAGGGATAGGGTATGGCCTATCACCAAGCCCTCGTTATTTACTGGCTTGGGATAGGTTTCTCACCAAGCTCCAGAAGGTACAAGGATCTTTACTTGCAAAACCAGAGTAGATGATAATACGATGGAACGTTGGAAGTGCAATTTTTAGGGCCAGTAAACAGATACTGCAAATACTAATAGTATTGAATACCAAAGACTGTCACCTGGTTACACTTAAGCAGAGTGTATACTCCCCTCGCTTGAGGGGAGGAAATATTGTTAATACGATTAAATATTAGTTGGTGGACTTCACCCTTACTCGTAAGCACTTCAAAACTGGGACCCATACCCTTACGTGGACGGTTTTAATATAGCGATATTTTCCATTACTTTATGACATCGTTAATTAATTTGTTTTTTTTTTACGATTTATTTTTTTTTTCATGAACTGGCTCCAAAGATTTACAGGCACAATCCTTTGACACTTTTCAGACCTATTTTTAAAATAAAGAAGAGCAATAGCCCATTTCAGTCAGTCCACTCCCGGAAAATAGCCCAATAGTGGTGACTTCGAATAGGATTCCCGTACGGAACATACAGAACAGTAATGATCTAAAGAGATTGTCGACTTTACTCGAACCGTATATCTTGGTTTGACTAAGCTTACCGGTAATACCAGGTACCCACTTAATATCGAAACTTTTTGCTTCATCCTCTTCCAAATTATATACATGAGCCAAACTGTTTTTCCAATCCATAGTAGTCAGATGAATTACTGCATCAGTCAGTACAAGAACAGGTTGACAATAACCCAAGTTCAATCTCTCTCTGATCTTATTCATTCAAGTCATCAAGTGTCGCGATGACACCGTCGAGAACAAGCAGCAAAAACCTTTCAAGTTTCTTAAATTGGTAATGGTTTGTGCAAAAAAAAAACAAAAAAAAAAAACAGTCTGATGCTATCCTGCTTGCTATTGAGCCGTCAATCATTTTGTCAAGATTATAATTTTTGAATCTTTAATATGCATATAGTTTTAATCATGAATGGACTGATTCTTTAAATCCTGTTTCATTTTCTCGTTTTGATTCTTATATATGTGCATAAAAACTAAATATATTATAGATTACGATGCGATTATTCTCGTAGATAACGAAGTTTACGGTGACTTAATAATGACAAATAGAAACATCTTGATGTCTATTTTTGGGTTAAAAGTCTTTCCAAATATTTACTACTGAATCTTACAACGTGCTTTCCTTTTAGAGCTCTTTGATTTTCTTTACCTGGAAAACGTGACCCATGTTTCAAGCCCGCCTACCACAGGGCATACGTAAAGACCTTTGTCGTCCAGATATGCTGGTAATGATTGAATGCATAAATAAAGCTCTTTGAATTTCGTGTCGTAAAAAGAGATCAAACACTATTGGATTTGTTGTAGATGTTGAGCATATTTCAGATCGCTACAAATTGCAGACACTTGTTACAAAGAATAATGCCAAACAGATTAGAATCTATCCAAACTGTTGCACATCAACTTAACAAAAGGCATGCTGGTATGTTTAGTGAATAAGTCTCATTAAACAAGCTCACCTAAACATCTCACTAAACATAATTTTTGGGTGTTACTAGTTTTTTTTAATTCTATTTCGTTCAAAAGTATTAGAAAACTGATAGCTAAATTGCAGTGTTGATTTGACCCGGGGGAGGGAAGGGGATTTACTGGTCTGATTCGCAAAAAACAGTCAGAAATAAAAAATAAAAAATTCAATCAAAAGAAGGAGCAACATTAAATATGAAAACGAGCAGAAATTATTCCATATATGAGGGTTCCCTCCTTCCTAAACTTTGACTTTTACGCTAAAGTTTTGACTTTATGATAAACCTCTTTAGGAAAGCCTACTCAGACACAAGGGCTATTGAGTTTGAATGAGAATCATTTTAATGAAATTTTATACTTTAGCATAAAGAGCGATCGTCTAGGAAGGGGCAGCTCCCCTCATATACCTCATATTTAATTTCTAGTGTATTTCCTTATTCAGTAGCAAAACTTGTTTTGTACTAAGAATCTAAGAAGGGTAATTGAAATTACATACAAAACGGAAGAAAAATTGAAATGTTTTGTCATAAGGGTACAGGAACAACAATTTACTGCTATAACCGTATTTAATATTTATTAAATAAAAAAAGTTTTTTTTAACTGATAAAAAGGAGCAACATTAAAATTTAAAACGAACAGAAATTATTCCGTATATGAAAGGGGCTGTCCCCTCCTCAACGCCTCGCTCTTTACGCTAAAGTTTTTTATTTTTTTGTAAAATAGAGTTATGAGAAACAGTCAAACTTTAGCGTAAAGAGCAAGTCGTTGAGGAGGGGACAGCCCCTTTCACATATGGAATAATTTCTGCTCGTTTTAAATTTTAATGTTGCTCCTTACTATCAGTTAAAAAACTTTTGTTTTTTTTAAATTTCTGAATGTTTATGAATTAATGCAGGTTTTGATTTTGGCTCACCGTACATGAATAATTAAAACAAAATTTGCATATTAATTTTACTTTTTTTGGTTAAATGGCTTTCTCGAAAGTTCTTTAATTATATTTGCAAACGTTGTTGTTAGTAATTAAATAAAAAAACAAGTTTTTTAAACTGAAAGTAAGGAGCGACATTAAAACTTAAAACGAACAGAAATTATTCCGTATATGAAAGGGGCTGTCCCCTCCTCAACGCCTTGCTCTT
>JAQQPU010000198.1:47373-60170 GCA_029168905.1 Artemia sp. Kazakhstan ARC1039 | reverse complement strand
TATTCCGTATATGAAAGGGGCTGTCCCCTCCTCAACGCCTTGCTCTTAACGCTAAAGTTTTTTATTGTTTTAAAAAATAAAGATGTGAGACAGAGTCAAACTTTAGCGTAAAGAGCAAGGCGTTGAGGAGGGGACAGCCCCTTTCATATACGGAATAATTTCTGTTCGTTTTAAGTTTTAATGTCGCTCCCTACTTTCAGTGTAAAAAACTCTTTTTTTATTTCATTTCTGATCGTTTTTTAGTTAATGCGGCTTTTATTTTGGTTCGCCGTCATTGAATAAGTAAACAAAATTTTGTTCCAATTCTTTAAAAATGACCCCTTAATCACAAAGGCCGTTAATTAGAATAAATAGCTCTTATGAAAGTACTAAAAAATCTTTGGCTTAAAGAGCGAGGCTTTGACTCGAAGGTGAACCCAATCATATAGCTAATATTTTTTTGTTCTTTTAAGTTTTGATGTTGCTCCTCACTTTCAGTTGAAAAACTTGTTTCTTTTCATATTTAATTTCTGATTTTTTTTAAAAATAATGATGGGAAATCAGGAACCCCCTTCATAGCAATGTCCCTTTCCCCATGATAACTTCCTTCATGAAAAGATCCTCCCATATAATCCTTGACCCAAACCCCACCCCCCACTACCAGAAAAAATTCCCCCTGAAAACGTCTGTATACTTCCCAATAACCAATACTATATGTTAACATTGGGTAAAGTTCATAACTTTCAGCCCTCCCCCTGGGAGCTTCGAGGGATTAAGTCATCCTAAAAGACATAATTATAATATTTTCGACCATGCTGCACAAAATGGCTATCTCAAAATTTTGATCAGGTGACTTTGGGAAAAAAATGAGCGTGGGAGGGGGCCTTGTTGCCTCCATTTTTTTTGGTCACTTAAAAAGGGCACTAGAACTTTTAATTTCCGTTCCAATGAGCCCTCCCAAGATATTCTAGGACCACTGGGTCGATACAATTTTCCCTGGGAAAAAAAACAAAACAAATAAACACGCATCCGTGATCTTTCTTCTGGCAAAAAAATGGAAAATTCCACATTTTTGTAGATAGGAGCTTGAAACCTCTACAGTAGGGTTCTCTGATACGCTGAATATGATGGTGTGATTTTCATTAAGGTTCTATATCTTTTAGGGGTTCTTTCCCCCTTTTTTCGAAAATCAGCCAAATTTTCTCAGACGCGTAACTTTTGATAGGTTAGATTAAACTTATATATTTGAAATCCGAATTAAAATCTGATTCTCTTGATGTATCTATTGGTATTAAAATTCTGTTTTTTAGAGTTTCGGTTACCATTGAGCCGGGTCACTCCTTACTTAGAGTTCGTTACCACGAACTGTTTGATAAAGATAAGTAACTTACGAAATAACTTCCGTAACGAACTTCTATATTCATATATTTTTAATATATTCTAGGACCACTGGGTCGATACGATCACCCTTGGAAAAAAAAATACAACAAATAACATAAACACGCATCCGTAATTTTTCTTCTGGCAAAAAAAATACAAAATTCCACATTTTAGCATATGAGAGCTTGAAACCTTTTCACTAGGATACTCTGATACGCTGAATCTGATGGTGTGATTTTCATTAAGGTTTTATGACTTTTAGGGATGTTTCCCCCTTTTTTTGAAAATCAGGCAAATTTCCTCAGGCATGTAACTTTTGATAAGCAGGACTAAACTTGATGAAACTTATATATTTGAAATCCGTATAAAAATCGATTCTTTTGATGTATCTATTGGTATCAAAATTCTGTTTTTAGAGTTTCGGTTATTATTGAGCCGGGTTGCTCCTTACTTACAGTTTGTTACCACGAACTGTTTGATATGGGACTATTTGGTACTCTGAGGACAGCAATATCAATAATCCAAATATTATTGAGCACATTGACCTCTATAGCGCAACTTGCTTTACAGTAAATTAATCACGCTGTCTTACGTCAACTATGAAATTTATTCTGCTATTGTTAAAACTTTCACCAAAAAAACTAGAATAAATAAATTTGTTTTTCGAAATTATTAAACAAAAAAAAACATTTTTTTTCTACTGAAAGTAAGGATCTCCATTAAAAATTAAGACGAACAGAAATTATTTGGTACATGAGGATGGCTAGCCCCTCCTCAATACCCTCTTTTCGCGCTACAGTTTCTTAGGAACTTTTAAAAAAGGTTCTGATTCTAATTATATGGCCCTTGTGTTTCAGGGATCGTTCTTAAGGGTTTGAGACAAGAGTTCAAACTTTAGTTTAAAGAGCGGGGTATCCAGGAGGGGACAGGCTCCCTCATATAGGGAATAAATTAGGTTCGTTTTAAGTTTTAACATTGATCTTTACTTTCAGTAGAAAATACTTGTTTTTATTTAATTTCTTGTCGTTTTTCAAGTAATCGTGGAAACCCCCTCCCTCCGAGAAAAATACTCCCCATGAGAAATTCCTCCAAAGAAAGTTCCTTCCACGTAAAATTCGCTGCAAATTCCCCCAGAAAATTTTTTGCTTACGATTCCGCCGGAAAATACTCCTTAGCATATTTTCATTTGAAGAAAGGCTTGTTTTTATTTAGTTTCTTATCCTTTTTAAGGTCGTGGGGGAATCTCCTATGCGTGGAAAATATTTCCTGAAAGTCTCCCCCCCCCAAAGAAAATTTTCCCATGGATATTTTCTCCTGGTGATAAAAGACCAACGCTCAGATTAACAGACAATATTGTGCTTGTTTTCGGAGTTTGGATTTTCTTAGTTTGAACTTGAAAACAAGACCATTCTGTATAGTTTGCAGGGGAATACCGCCCAATCAATCAACGATACAACAAATTTTGAAATGCATTTTGTGTTTTAATCATCATCCTCAGCAAAATAAAGGGCTAAGTTATTTTCAAAAACAGATAAATCAGAAAGCAAAACAGTAAAATGTTCTTAGAAGATGATGAACGTCTTACAAAAGGCTCAATCGCTATCAAGTGGAGTGGCAGAAATGACAGAATTAATGTCTAAATCTCACACACTCTTTGAATCTGTCATTCTGCGAGCTTGTAGAAACATGGCGAAATGCTTGGTAAAGACGCTAAAAGCCAATTGGACAAAATCACAGTCCGAGGATACATTTCGCAGAGGTATTCTAGTATTGTCAGAAAGTTTCGAGCGTAACTTTCAGAAATCTTTCGGTTTGTTGATCTTGGATTTCTTTCGTCTGTTTAAAAGGTAAAAAAGGTAAAGAATACGGCAATGGACTCTACAGTCCCTACCGACGGTGCTGATCTCTGTTTCTTGGCCATACAGCCAGGAAGTGCAATGGAGGGCTGGGGTCAACCATCCTGTTTATTCGCACACCCTTCCTGTTTACCTTCCCCAGATTCTCAAGGTACCTATTTAAAGTTGGGTCGACTCTTTTTGACTGGAAACCATCAGTAGTTTTTAATGTGTAAAGTGATGTACACAACTACAAGAGGCCAAGATAGTTTTTAAACTATAATGGAGTAGGTTACTTAGGCTAAGACTTGACTAGCACTTAGATTAGTGCTTTATGTGTGACAAAATGTATTAAAAGATTTGTGTAGCATTCAGTAGAAAAAATAAATAAATAAAAAATGTAAGGTTTATTCGTACACACTGCTATTTACATAGACAAATTTTCGTTTCAAAAATATTGCAAGGAGGTTCAAAGCTGGTGAAACCCCAGGTAGTTGGAACACTAGTAATTCATAAAATTAAAATTATTTCAACAACTTTGCAAAGAAATTTGACTATAGACATGTTTTATTTATAATGTATTAACGAAAAAAAGCAAGTTTTTTTAACTGAAAGTAAGGAGCGACAGTAATAAAGGGGGTGCAAGCACAAGAAGAACACACTGCTGCCATCTATAATCGAGTGTAACGGGACGTGATCACGTGTATCTTTCAAGGTCAATCAGGGGATGTTTCTGAGTGTATTGACCCACTAACGGGACAGGATCACGTGTCTCTTTCTAAACCAATCAGGGGATGTTTCTAAGTGTATTGATCCAGTAGAGGGGACAGAATTTCTGAGAAATTGATTACATAATCGAAGGGGAATTATTGATCCACTAACGGGACAGGATCACGTGCCTCTTTCTAGGTCAATCAGGGAGTTACGTAAGGTTTCCCTTAAATCACAATTCGCCCTTGAGATTTTGTTTGTAATGGACATGCGTTGAGGTTAAATTATCATACAGTCTCAAGCCACCAAGGAGATAACATTAAATATTGATGAGTTGGAAGCTACAGCTACAATGATTTATAATGTGAGTTCTGTTTAGTAAATTTTCTTAGGTTATTTCCAAATATAATCATTTTTGTAGTCCCCCTCCAGTAAATTCAAATTCAGGGTACCCCCCCCCCCCCCACCAATACAAAAAATTTCCGCTATGCGATGTTTATAGTCGTTAGAAAGCGTAAAATACACTCTTTTTTATCGTTTAAACCCCCCACTGTTAAAAGTTTTAATTATTTCATTGGAAATAATTCTCTTTTTTGATAAATTCATGTAATTTTCATGCTTTCTGTATTCTATCTAAAAGTGACAACTCTTAGGTATATTGATCCTGTACCATGATATATTTAAAATACAGGATTCTTTCCTTCTAAAGATGATTCGGGCAGAAATTAAACGTCCCCTAATTGAGTTCAAATACCGCTTCCAAGAGTCTAAATTCTTAATCAGCAAAAAGAGAAATTGCATTCGAGCTTCAGTCAAACAATGACGCTAGTCGTTCGAATTTCGCTAAGATAATTAGTAGCAGAAAAAATGCTATGCACAATATTTTCTAACAAAAACAGACGTTGGAGCGTTAAAAGACATGCTTCTACTACGATTAAAAGGCCAGGCCTTAACTTTTCTAAAACAGATCGAACAGACCATAGGCAATAACGCCAACTTGCCAATAAATACGGTTAACGACTTGTTAAAAGCATTCAAAGAGAGATTTATAGAAACCAGTTCAATAAATAAATTAAAACACGGAGTAGTGAACTTTGATTTTTCACAGAATATACGAGAATACCTGGATAATATACGCATTTCTGTAGAAGCAAAATACGGAAGTGGTTCTGGGCAACTGTATGAAAAAGTCACTCTAAATACCTTTTTGCAAGGGCTACCCCCAAAACTATATAGAGTAGTAATATCCAAAAATATTCAGACGTTGGATCTTGCAGTTCAGGAGGTAGAGCGATTAATCGAAGTTGATACAATGGTTGCTAATCATAGTAAAGCAAAAATAAATAGCCTAGGCGATTCAAACGCAAACCTAATTTTCAAGGGCGATCAGGCATCCCCCAATTTCTTTTCAAGGGATAATTCCCCAGTGGCACAAAGAAATAAAATGCCAGAACCCGCTAGGCAGAAAACAGTACATTTTCAGCCTATTAAACAAGCTAATTGCGGAAATAACCCAACAACAATAAGGTGCTATAATTGTAATCGTGTTGGCCATACCGCGAGAGAGTGCCACTATATCAACAATCCTATACCAAGAATTGCTGTCGGTAATACGCAAAATTACGGTAACCATTTGTTCAGAAGAACAAATTTTAGCACCGGTCGTGCAATGGGCTATAGCCAAGGGGGATTGCGCCAATCAGTGCCTTATAATGCGTACGAACCAAATTTGTATAACCTTCCCCCCAACAGGCAAATTAATTACCGGTTTGAAAACCCAAATACTCGCCAAGGCCAATATAATGCGAGAATGCAATATAGAAATCATGAAAATTTGCCGATGAGAAATGAAAATTTTGCAAGCCAACGGCACTGGCAGTCAGCGCCAGCAAACGGCACTGACACGAGACATCCACGTTACCATAATAATACATAGAGAAGACAGACAGACGTAAATCAATTAAATATGCCTACGGAACCTAATACGTCTGAATATCTATTACGGGCACCAACACATGAAATAAATCCTCAGGGAAACGTTTCGGGCCCCTCAGAAACATAAATTGGACCCAGAGGGTGCCAGGAATATTTAATTGGTCCAAGACAATATTAGTGCCTTCTTGTAGTGATATTATTAACAAGTTACCTATATTTAATGATTTTTGTATAGAAAACGTATACTTTACGGCCTTAGTTGACAGCGGAGCTACTGTAAACATAATAAACTCGGGCGTATTTAATATCTTGCCTCCGCACATTAAACGACGGAGGAACCCTAATAATCCCAATTTAACGAGCGTGACAGATCATAAATTAAATGCAAAAGGGTCAATTTGCCTAAATTTAAAAGGAGACAATAGAACGTTCATGACAAATTTTATTATATGTGATAATTTCCCATACGAGGCTATTATAGGAGCAAATTTTCTAAGGTCTAATAAAATACTATTAGACGTAGCCAACGAGAGGCTTGTCTACCCAGCTAAGGTAGGGGAAGAAATTTCTACCTTAAGAAATCGTAACAGAGGTTACGAAGACAACATAACAGTAAACAAAATTTCTGATGGTATAATGTCGCAGTATTTTGAACCTCATGTCTCGCAAAGACATGGCATAATTGGAAATTTGTTCAATTACCCTGAGAGCAATTGCAAAAATGAAGTAAATTTAAATAATAAAAGTATTGAATCTGCAAAAATAAAAATAGGAGATATGCGACAGTACAGATCAAATGAAATTAAGAAAATAGCGGAATTATGGAAGAACATAATAAAACCCAACGTGACGCCACAAGATGCCGCAATGGCGCAGCATAGCGCCAGTATGAATCTAATAAATAACGAAAATAAGGAGAAATATTACGGATTCGCGATAAGAAAAACAAAAGTCCCTCCCAAAACGATACAAAAAATTCAAATATCACAGATGATCGAGCCAGTAATTAGCAAATCAGAAATATGGTTGGCGACACCGTCTGAAATACCTGAAAATCTGTTATGCGAGGAACGGATTATATCTTATGACAAAGGGGAAGGTTTTATTTGGGTAACCAATAACCATGAAAATGATACAGTTACAATTAAAAAGGGAACATGTTTAGTCCAAATCCAGGTTTTAACGGAAAATGATTTAAATAGATGGGAAAATTCTAAAAGAAACCTAGTTAACGGTATCAAAACTTCAAATAACGAATACCCCTTGACTAAATCGTAATTTTTAAACAAATTTAATATGGATCATATTACGGATATGGAACTTAAGAAAAAATTATGCGAATTATTATGGAATTTTAAGGATGTATTCTCTGCATCTGAAGATGACATAGGGCTAATACCATTTTACGAACATTCAATTTTAACGACTGGTAATCCCGTAGCAAAACAACCATATCGTGTGCCATATAAGCACAAAGAGTGGTTAAAAAATAAAATCCATGAATTAGAAAAAAACGAAATTATACGCCCAAGTATAAGTCCGTATAGTGCACCAGTAATCTTAGTACCAAAAAAGAATGGAGATCTTAGACTCGTAGTATATTATAGGGCTCTCAATAAACAAGTAGTTAGCGATAAATTTCCTCTACCAAGAATAGATGAAATTCTTGACTCGATTTCAAGCAAAAACAAAATTTTTACTTATTTGGACCTTACCCAAGGCTACCTCCAAGTGAAAATAGCCGAAAAGGATGTCCATAAAACTGCATTTTCAGCATCCGAATATGGTTCTTATGAATACTTAAGGGTACCATTTGGGCTTAAAACAAGTTCAAGCGCGCTATGTAGACCCCTATTGCACCTGTTAAGAGGATTAAAGAATATAATTCATTTTGTTGATGATATTATATGCGTGGGGGAAAACACTGAGCAACACTTAGCAACGTTAGCTAAGGTGTTCGAGAAGTTCAGACAAGGCAATTTAAAATACCGGCCTGAGAAAGTAAATTTATTTCAACCTAAAATTAAATTTTTAGGAGTAGTAGTAACCCAGGGAGAGATATCCCCAGACCCTGATAAAATAAAATGTGTTGAAAACCTCAAGCCCCCCAGAACTATGAAAGCATTAAGGGGAATTTTAGGACTTACTGGCTACTTTAGAAAATTCGTAGGCAATTATGCCCAAATTGCGAAACCCCTCACGGAATTAACCAAAGGGAACTCCCATAATGTTACCTGGTCCCAGGAAGCTCAAACGTCCCTAGACCGTCTCAAAAAGGCACTCACTTCTGAACCAATATTAGCACTCCCAGATTTCAAAAACGGAAGATTTGTGGTTACAACGGATGCTAGTTCAAAAGGCATTGGCGCAATTCTTTCGCAAATAATCCCGGTAGAAAGCCCCAATCCTCTTGTGGGAACGCCTAAACAAAAACAAATAGAAAAAGTTATATTCTATTCAAGTAAAACTTTATCAAAAGGCGAAAGTAGTTATTCCGCCACAAACTTAGAATTATTATCTATTATCTACCACTTGGACAAACTTAGACATTATTTAATTGGTAGAAAATTTATACTACGATCAGACCATAAAAGCTTGCAGTACCTGCGCACATTTAAAAACCCCATGGGCATTCTAGCTAGATGGATTATGAAAATCCAAGACCTAGATTACGAATTTGAACATTTAAAGGGAAAACAAAACGCAGCTTGCGACTTTTTAAGTAGATACCCAGAAAATATTCCATCGGAAGCTGAAGAAAATGAAGTTAATGCCATAATTGTTAAGAGCAAACATGGATGTAAGAAAAACAAAGTCAAAGACGCAGTAAAAGAAAATAAGATTAACTATTGTCCCTTGTCTTTGGAAAATATAAAAAGAAAGCAAAAAAAGGACGAAATGTGTGTAGCACTAATTGATTATTTTGTGAATGATGAGGCGTTACCGAATAAATTCAAAACTCTTAGAAAAGAGATAGATAATTTTTACTACGACCTTGATGAAGAAATACTGTGTAGAATTGTGACTGCTGAGACAAATAGAAACAAACCTCGATAATACCTGTGTTACCACAAAACTTGATAGGGCCTGCATTTGAATATTTTCATTCGGACACGGGTAGACATTTAGGAGTTATGAAAACGTTCCATAAGTTAAAACAATACTTTTAAGGACAATCTGCACTGACAAAACTTAAAGAATTTGTAAGTACATGCGAAGCATGTAACTTGAGAAAAATCCCCCCAGCTTATCCAAATCCTCCAATGGGAAGGGTCCCGGTAGCAAAGTACCCCTTCGATATTATCTCATTTGACCTATACGGTACAAGTGGAGGCTTACCTGTTTCTAGCAGAGGCCATACTTGTATTCTTTCGGTTATAGATCATTTTTCCGGATTTACTTTTGCAAAAGCATTAAAAAATCAAGGTGCTTATGCCACAAGTAAGGCATTAGCAAAATTATTTTTACAATTTGGCATTCCTAATAAAATTTTGAGCGACAACAGGAGCAATTTCGTTTCGAAAGTAACAAAAGATTTAATGAGTTTCCTTAATATAGAGAAAATAGTGACAGCGCCGTACCATCCACAAGCTAATGGCAAAATAGAAAACAGGCATAAAATATTTTCGAACGTTCTAAGTATTTATACGAAAGACAATAGGAGCGACTGGGATAAATACTTACCTTATTTAACCAACGTAATCAACACTGCTTATTCCGAAACAACCAGAGACAATCCATTTTATTTACTTTTTGGTCGAGATTTTAGAATCCCGTATAATGAGATTATTGAATCTCGGCAGTATTATAATAGCTCAGAAGATTATAAGCAAGAATTCATAAATAGAATGAGGAAAACTTATAAAATAGTTGGGCAAGAGCTGGAAAAATGTAAAATAAACCAAGAACTAAGAAACCAACCCAAAGTTAAGGGGAATATAGATTTCAAAGTAGGAGACTTCGTTTACCTAAAGAACGAGGCAAAAACAGAAGGAAAAAAACTTTCCAACAAATATTCTGGACCGTACAGAATAGTCAAAAAGTACAATAACGAATATACCTTTAAAATGGAAAACCCCGATAGTGGAAGAACTTACAAGGCGCATGTTAGCCGAATAAAAAGAGCCAAATTTCCAGAGAGATGGGTATCACATCCCTCTTCTACTGATTCGTCAGATTCGGAAAATGAGCCCCCTAAATCAAGATTGGCAGAGCTAAAACCCTTTAATTTCAAGCAAGACTATTTCGAGAATGACCGTGATGAACAAAATTTTGAAGAATTTTTAGCTATGGAAAATCTAGTTATTCCAGAGAAAAAATCCCTAACACCAGTAAGAATAAGAACGCCAAAAAGTCCAAAAAGTTATTCATCGGCGAGTGCAGGAGATTTAGATTATACAATATCTCCAAAAACCCAATTTTTCCCCGATAGAATTTCGACCCCATGTCCCCCCCCAAAAATTTTTAGACGATATGGTTTCCCCTGCAACACCGATAGAAAGGCCCCTGTCTTTACAGGAGGAATTAAACAGAGCTGTAGAAACCCCCGGCATTGCTGTAAAGAAAACTCCTCTCAAAGATTTAATTAAAACAAACCTGCGAGAAGCTATGGATTTAATTAATTTCCCCATAAAAAAGAGTCAAAGTACACTGCCCGAGAATAAAACTCCCAAGGATGACCAGCAAGGTCAACATCATGATATAACTGTGTCCAAGGTCAAACCTAAAAAGTGGACTTCATGGAGGGAAACCTTTGTGCGAAGAATGCCCCATCCCCCTGAAGACATGGCCTTCAAACAATGGAGGAACCCCGCAAAAACTATTGATTCCTCCCAAAGCTCTCAAGAATCTTTCAAATCCCCCGAGTTGAGAACTCAAAACGAGGACTTAGGGAATAAACCTTCTACTTCCAGAGGAGTAGAAATTTACGAAGGAAGGGCAGGTGACACCTCAAAAAGTGCCACCTCTAAAAGTTCTAATCCGGATTCGTCGGAAACCAGTTCCGAAAAGACTGACGGCGAATCAGACCATAGAGTAGTTAAAAAAATAGGAAAGTCAAGACCGACCTCAGCAGCCGCACACGGGAAACAAACGAAATTAAAAGGGCAAGAATTTTTGAAAAAATAATACAAAAAGTTTGACCTTATTTCGCTAGAAAAACCGAAAAAGAAAAAACCACAAGAAACAGAGGAGAAAATAACGACACAGTCAGGTAGAACGGTTAAAAAACCTGACAGATGGAAATATCCCTAATTAATGTAAAGACAAATTTCAAATTTGTTAAATTTAACACCATAATAAATTTAAAAGTGTGCAAGTAAAGTTAACCAAGTCAATATTAATGAAAAAAAAGGAGATCTGAAGGCTTTGAAAGAGAAACAGAGAGTTTACTTTCTTATAGCTCCGAGGCAAAAAAAAAGAAAAGCTTTTTAATTTCATTATATTATACCTATGACGTATGCTGTCCTACAGCTCTGTGTTAAACATTACTTCCAAAGAGAAACAGAGACATTAATGTCTTTAGCTCCTTGGCGAAAAAAATTTAATTTCATTAGTTTATATCTCTGACGTATACAATAACAGAGAGATCACTGTTCTATAGTTCTGTGACAAAAATGTTCTTTAATTTCATTGGTTTATCTATGACATATCTTGTGCTCTAATTTTTGTGACATATTTTCGCAAGTTAGTCACGTTATATCTTACCTATACTGACTCAGGTCCCCTCGAAGTTTTTATAAAAAAAATCGACCCATGCCCTAACCAAGATGGATATTATCCAAAACAAAAAATTATCAGTACAGTAGCGTCTAATTATATGAAATATTTTGTCTTAGTGCAGATTATAATTATTTTGTTTTATATGATATAAATATATCATATTTATTTATTTAGTTCTGAAGGATTTGCTAAAACAATAGCCTTCTAAAAAGATATTGATGTCAGTTCTTCATTATGCTTATATTCTTTGCCAAGCATTAACTGGAATCTACGGATGCAAGCTTGGAAATCCTGCGTCTAATTACCTTATTCGAAAGGGGAATATGAGGCACCAATGTTGACTCGTAATTACAGAAAATCCAAGAAAAGAACACGGGGAAACAAAGAAGAACACCTCTGCATTTCAACTGAGGTTAAACCCGGAGCCCCATGAGAACCTCTAAGCCAAGAAATAGGGAAGACATTAGAAAACGAGTGGGTAGAGAGGTCTCCACTCACCCTTGTTATGTCTTGTTCCCTCATTGTAGTATCGTTTACGTAAAACCGTGTGGTTACGACGCTGCAACATGCGTTTCTTAAACAGCACGGACGTGCGTGAACAATGCAGGCATGAAATAAGTTGTAAAATTAGACCTCAAAAATTAACCATGTAGCATAAACTCTGTTTAAATGATTATTTTAAATCTATTGTGAAATTAACTAAGTGTTAAAAGAAGTTAGAATAAAGTGTATGTAGTAGCGTATATTAGAAAGTATAATAAGAGACCATACTTATAGCTAAAGAATTGATATTTTATAAGAAACTTCTATTTATTGAATTTCCCAATGGAAACAATGTTGTTTTAACCCAATTAATGCATGAATTATTGTATGAGTATTTACTTTAAAGAACGTGTGATTCTGCCTCGCTATTTTTATTACAGGAAGTAAATGGACACATTGGTTATTGAGCATTACAATGAGCTGCCCAGTACAGATACGACCCAGTAGCATCTATTTTCATCATATCTCAACCAACAAAGAGTACTCACCATAGACCCCAGGCAATTTTCATCCCAGCTTCGTCTACGAAAACAACAGTTACCTTCGATCGTCGTTTCTTCGACCATGAACCATATTACGTATCAGGTAACACTATATTTGAACCTCAGTATCAAGTGCTTTAACGAACTATATAATCACATAAATGCTGAGAACCCCATCGATCAATACAAGATAAACGATATTTAACGATAT
>JAQQPU010000198.1:0-47363 GCA_029168905.1 Artemia sp. Kazakhstan ARC1039 | reverse complement strand
TCAATACAAGATAAACGATATTTAACGATATTTGAAGTTAAATGATATTTAAAGACATTTGAAGATATTTGAAGCTGAAGTTAGAGACAATTTGAAGTTTAATTCTGAGAACCCCATCGAGCAGTACAAGATAAACAATATTTAACGATATTTGAAGTTAAATGATATTTGAAGATGTTTGAAGTTGAACTTAAAGACAATATATTAAAAGAGTCACTATATTATGACGACAACCCGTTTCAAATCCAAACCTCAACTACCCCGTGATTAACCGAGGAATCACCACAAAGGCTAATCGACGCAAGCCATGAGCTAACAATTTTATAAAAGGCACAAATGAACAATTTTACGCGAGAATACATTCTCCATGTGCCTCAAAAAATCCTAAAAATGATATGCTGAGAAGAAAAACACCAACACCTGTAGTGGGAAGCATCATTTCCCAGTTGACTATTAAAGAAAACTTGTCGTGTAAAGACAACCAGGCTCGAAACTGTTCAATGAAGAAACCATAACGTAAATGCTTCAAAGTTTTTGCCAAGACAAAAAGAGTGAAGGACAATAATTTACAACAGAAGGATTGAGTACATTAAGGACTCGAAGGTGATGAATAGATGTGAATCTACATATGTTACTTCCTAATAACTTTGATAATTCAAGAATCCCAATAGTGAAAGTATTTTAAAATTACCAGTGAACATGGTAAACACAATATTGTGTGTTTTAAATTGTTTTTGTATGTAGTATTAGATATCCAGATAGTTATGTGTAGCGTTGTCAAGCTATTCATTTAATTTAGTGTAGATAGAATGTAGTATGCCACATAGACAAAAAAAAGTGAATTCAAAAAAAAAACTTATGTAAAGGTAGAATAGCCCCAACCTTATTGTAAATATAAATGTAAACAGTGTTAGATGTAGAAAAAAAAATCCTTAGTATAGTAGCTAACCTAGAACCATAAATAATCTTAGTCCGGTAAATTTTAGATAGGGATGTAGAATAAAATAAGAAAAATAATAGAGAAAATTTTTAGCACTCCTAATGAGCAGTTACTAATGACGGGACGTCATTAATTGATGGAAAGGGTGATGTGTACCATGATATATTTAAAATACAGGATTCTTTCCTTCTAAAGATGATTCGGGGAGAAATTAAACGTCCCCTAATTGAGTTCAAATACCACTTCCAAGAGTCTAAATTCTTAATCAGCAAAAAGAGAAATTTCATTCGAGCTTCAGTCAAAGAACGACGCTAGTCGTTCGAATTTCGCTAAGATAATTAGTAGCAGAAAAAATGCTATGCACAATATTTCTAAGGAAGTTTAAATGGCAAAAAACCTTGTGATTGCTTGAATCATCAAAAACATTTAAAAGAATTCATTGGACGAAAGATTTACATCCTTGGTCCTCTTGGGCCAATGGCGAGCAGTCCTTACAGCGCAGGACGAAAGAACTGCGTTTGGTAGTGGGGTAGATGTGCTTTTTAATTTGAATCGTAAGTCAGATATGAAACGATTAGTAAATCAGACCTAGAGAGATTCAGACGAAATTATTATATTCTTGTCACCATTATTGTCATTGAAGTGACCCGTTGCTGTGCAACTAAGCATGTAAGTTCAATAAATCTATTGTCTTTTTTATCTGTGTTTATTTCATCTTATATGTCTGCACCTAGCCTAATGATAGATAATTAGTTCGTAAGTCTCCAAGGTAAATGCTCCCAAAGGAATCTGATCTCCAGATAGCTCGAGAAAGAAGAGGCGACATTTTTTCATCCCTACAAACACCAAAAGTCGTTATCGCCACAGCTTCGAAAAATGTTTCTAACCCCTGTTAGCCTATAAGAATTCATATCTCTTAAATCAGATCTGATCGTGCTGTGGAAACAAAGCTCTGAGACGTCAAAATTTATAGTTCAATAATTCTTAATTCCTCATAAATTTTGATGGATTAAATTAAATGAAATAATTCAAAGATATTCAAAATCAGCATTAAAATACAATTCGATTAATACGTATATTGGAAAAATTACAGCATCCGGTTCAATTATAAGAAATAACAATAGGGAAATAAACCTAGGCCATTCAATTCTGATTTATTGAGGGAGCCAGGTTTTATCTTTGACTAATAAGAATACGTTTGATTCAAATACTAATTTTTCTATCACAACCCATAACAAAATAGTTTCTTCAATGGTACAATCCCCTTATGACACTGAGCCGCTAAGATTTAAATAGGGATAATTATTGCACCCGTCAAGTGCGCATCCAGCATGCTAATTCCCATGAATTAGGATAGCAGCTTAGCAAAGGTTTCACAGAAAAAAGATACTTTTTTCCAGTCAAATTAGCGATATATCTTTCTATAGTAAATCTTATGAATTGTTAGGGGGATGGGTGTTAGTTATAATAAATAGTTTCATATAGTATTTGTTTTCCATTTTGAGTACTCAGTGTTTATATGGGGGGGGGAGGGGGGTTAAGAAAAAGACACATACCTACTATGAGAAGGTTTATTTAAGCGCAGGTCATTTTAAATTATATAAACCTTTGACCGTAGAGGAATAATGTGCAAATATATACGTTGGGTCTCTAGGCATGTTTTTAATTTTTTTCTAAATGATAAAAATAGGATTTCTATGCTTTTCGGTTTTATTTCCAACATGGAGTATATTTAATGTTTTCTCTAAATGGAAAAAATAGGAGCTACTGATTGTCAAGGTTTATTTCTCACAAGTTGGGTAGTAATAAAAACATTTGATTTCTAAGCGTAGCTTCTGCCTCGCAAATTTCACTTTTTGCTTTACTGGAAAGGGGGAGGGGCTTCTAGACAAAATTATGCCTTACATAAAGTTTGTAGAAGGAGAGTACTAATTTTTCTTCTGTAAAAGGGGAGTCGTTATTTTATACTAAATTTTTTTCTTCTTTATAAGGACAATTATGAGAAATGCCCGCCTCCTGAAAAGAGAGCTATGGTTAATGACCAAAATCCTATGCGACAGCTGGAGATGGTTTGCCCATCCAGAGCCACCCACATCCGTTCCGGACCAGCGCTGCCTGCCCAAGTCCAATCCGATCAGACACAATGCAGCCTGGCAGCAAATTAAAGAGGGAGTGGATGGCTGCTCACACGATGGTGAACCCCACTGCTCCAACCCTCCAAGCCAGTGACATCGCTACAGCATCTTCATATCCCACTGACACTGCTGGCCCAGTTGCACAAGAGCGTGACGTCACCGCCCGTCCATCCTCCGACATGTGTTCCCAGGACCATCTGGCACTCAAGTGCAGCCAGAATTTGGAGATGTGAGCATTTTTACCTCTAGTTTCTACCGGGTTATATAAATATCTAACTATTTCTTTCAACTTTTTTAGGCCTTTCTTTTCGCCATTTTTCAACACAGTAAAAGCGTGTCAGAGATATTAAAAGACATTTTACACTATTTTTCAATCTGATAAAATATAAAGTTCTCCCCTTGAATTGTTTAATTATTGCTTGCATTCAGCCTGCTGAATTAGGTTAGCGAAGCCAAAAAAGGCACTATATTCCGCTCATAATTTCCCATAGTAAGTAGCAAAATCTTTGCGATATAAACTGCTTTATTAACGAATACTTAATCTTGTCTCTACAAATATTATATAAACAAGTTTCTATCGGAATGAGCTGTGTATCATGAAAGGGATAGGCTATTTATTTCAAACCAAGTAAAGACACCAGTTTTTTTCCAAAGCAGATAGAGTATTACTATGAAATTTTTGGGGGTTGTTTAAACAAAATCAAAACCTACTATGTCATGTTTTAGATTGTAAATATCTTATATTAATTTAGAAATTGGAACTTTTAGAATATATAGAGTAGTTAGAGTAGTGAATTAACTGAATACTACTACTACTACTACTACTACTAAGAGTGTTTTTAAGCAAATTTAAACAACAATCCTATTTTAAAAATAGGGTAATTTAGACACTCTGAAAATAAACTATTTTCTTTTATAGATTGCATTGGTTCCATATTCACTGTCTCCCTCCTTATCAGTTGAAGAAGAAGAAGAACTCATTGACGCGCATATGGAGTTTCATGCCATTCAGGACAAAGAACCTGTCAATGAATGGCATGGTATCGGTAACTCCATTGAAATACCTCGTGATATTGATAATTTTCTAAGTAATTATTTCAATGTAGAACCTAGCATGGTTGAGCAGGGTAATTTACCTTGTTCAGAAGGGGACTTAGCATTGCTAAGTCCAAATACTTTCCAAATTTTAGATGATTTTGTCAATGAATTAACTGAGAATCCTCCCCCCTCATATTACATGAACATAGTTCAAATTCAATGAAATGAAATGACTTCGATAAATTCTCACAGCCCTATTATTGAAACAAGCGGGGTAGGGGGGATAATATACAAGAGGGGGAGAGTAACAATACACAATTTACAACACTTCCAGAATTCAATCAAACAAATTTGGTATTAAATACAATAGTCGTCCACACCGCAACCTTTTGGGATCCCTTTAATTCGCTTATGGGGGGGCATTTTATATTTGACCCTATAGATATTGTTCATGTATATGTAGATAAAATTCGTGTACTGTTAGAAAACCAGATTCAGTTGTGGGGGGGTAGGGATTCTATTAAGGTTTCAATTGTTTTAAAGATATTTTATTTGAACGAGGGCAAAAGCAAGTTGTATGACCATTATGTACACACCGAGACGCTAGTGGTCTATCCTAATTTGGATAATTTTGAAAAAGTTTTCATGCAATGGAATGACCACATTATTACGCATCTCAAAAATTATAATGAGAACGGGAGTGGGTCTGTAGTTTTATTTATTGAAAATTTAAGTGTTAATATTTGTAAATTTAAAAAAGGGGGGGCGGGTTTTATTTTAAGAGGGGGTGGGGCGGGTGAGAGGGCTTTAGTTTTAAAATATAATCCAAATTTAGAGGGTTGCAAGGGCGTTCAACGAATCTGTTTTGAAACAGCTCAAAAATGTTTCATGTACGCTTTCCTCATGTCAGCTTCCCAATCGTTGAAAGATGATGCTACAAAGAAAAATTTAGAATACTGGGCTGTACATGGGAAGGTGGGCTCTGAAATTCCCACTTGTTTAGAGGGAAAATTCCCAGTAACGCTAAAATCAATTGATATTTTTGAAAGGGCCAATTCCCATTTAAATATCGGCGTTACTGTGGTACAGTATGAAACTGAATTTGAGGATGGGGCAAGTTCTAATAGAAAGGGTGCGTTGTTCCCAATAAGGGACCCGTCAATTGAATTGGTGAAGCACTGGGTTTGGTTGTTGTATACACCACCTAGTGAACCCAATGCAATTTGCCATCTTAACCCAATTAAAGATATCAGTAGAGTTCTGGGGGAGGGTAAAACACATGGGACACGTTTCTACTGTCCAACATGCCTGTCTAGATTTCATAGTGATTTAAAACTACAGAATCACATGAAACATTGCAGACGGCATGGCTATCAATCAGTGGAAACAGTTTCGGGTGACAGGGCCACTTTAAGATTTAAAAATTTCTAAAATACCCTCCTTCAAAGCAATAAAATCTCTTCAAATTGTGAAGCTAGGCTAGTGGATGTGAACGACACCCGATTTCCAAATCGAATCAAAGAATATCAAGCTATTGCGGTTTCCTATGCCCACGCGCAAAGAGACAATTCTAACACAATGAAACTCTTAGAAATAGCCGAGACGTTGGATGAGAATGAGTGCATGATCAAGGCATTAACTATATTAAGCGTCACTGCGAATGGAGCTATTTCTCGTTTGAGAAGTACCCATTACCCAATGTTGTTTTCTGCAGAGGATTGTCTGGCGATTAAGAATCAGAAAATATGCTGGGTTTGTAAGGGAGAATTTGAAGAGGGGGCTAAGGGGAAAGGGACTAGGGGAAAAATAGGGGGGGAGGGGAAAGTCAGGGACCATAATCACTTGTGGCAGGAAATATCGTCAGTGGGTTGTAATTTTCGGGGTGTAGCACATCAATCATGCAATGTGAATGCAAGTCAGCAGTTTTTTATACCGGTTTTCATTCACAATTCAAATTATGATTTAAAATGTATTTTAGCAGCTTTGGTACGTATGCACAGGGAGGGAGGGGGAGTATATAGTCCATGGGTAAACAATTCATTTACCTACAAAATTATCCCCAAACCAGCTGAGAAGCTGGTGCTTTTCGAGTTGAAATGGCAGGTGGAGGATAATGGGCATACGTGCTGGAATAAAATCAGGTTTTTAGATTCATTTAGTTTTTTCCCTAAGACTTTGAGTCAATTGATTCAAGTGCAGAAAAGCGACAATTTTGATAGTTTTCCTCTGCTTAAACAGCGCTTTCCAGACAGTGAAATGTATGACCTACTGACCTGTAAGGGCATATATGCATATTACTATTACTGTTCTGGTGCACGCTTAAGCGAGGAGAAACTACCTCCGATTGAAGCTTTTTGTATAATTCACTCAGAAATAGTGAATGCACTGCCGAGGAATATGAATTTGCCGAGAGGGTTTGGGATAAGGGTAATTGTAAAAATGGGTGGGATTACTGTAAACTGTACTTGGCCAATGACGTTTTAACTCTTTTAGATATTGTATGTAAAAACACAAATCAAATTTATTCAGAGTTTGGATTAGATTTAGGTTATTATTTTTCCATACCACATTTGGTGATGGATTTGATTTTAAAAATTAGTAGGGAGGAAATTGGGTTGATCACTGATATAGATCAACACCTTTTTGTAGAAAATCGATGAGGGGGTGTATGTTTTTCATGAAGATCGCGTTTTAACAACAGATCCAAGTGAACAAGACACTGGTGTAAAGTATAATGCAGTTTTCCTTGACATGAACCCATTATACCCCTCGGCAATGTCTAACTACTCTTTGCCGTGTGGAAACTATAAATGGTATGAGAATCCTTGTGAGATCCCCGAAATCCACACCGTCGAGGACAATGGGCCACAAGGATGGTTCTTTGAAATTGACGGGCACATACCATTGGATTTGCACGATTCTGTCAAAGATTTTATATTCCCTTGTGTCAATCGATCAGTGACCAAGGACTCGCTGAGCCCATACCATCGATCTTTGGTTGATGATATGGGCATGCACTTGACCCCCTCCAAGCCGAAACTGATTGCAAATCTAGACCCTAAACAGAATATCGTTGTTCACCATGTGCTTTTGCGATGGATGGTGAACAATGGTTTCAAGATCACAAAAATACATTGGGTACTGCAATTCAGTCAGAAACCCTACTTGAAGACGTTTATTGATACCTTTGTCGGTAAACGCTCTCAGGCAAAAAGTAAAGTAGAAAAGGAAATGTAAAAGCTAATTTTAAATTCTGCGTACGAAACAGATCCCGTTGTGACGTCGTAACCTGTCCCCAAGAATGTGCACGAATTATAGCCGACCCAAATTTTAAAACATTCACGAGCATAGAGCCGAAAATGGTTCTTCTAAACAGGAAAAAGAGAAATGTTGTACTGAACAAAAATATAGCAGGAGGTAGTTCAGTACTGGAAATTTTCAAAAAGCTCATGTTGTCGTTTTTTTACAATGTGTGCAAGGTACAATGGCCAAGGGGGGGGGGGGCGCCGGGAGGTTCCAGTTTATTATGGGGATACAGATTCTCTGCTATTAAAAGTTAAAACCGGGGATTTATTAAATGATTTAGAAAAAGGGGTGCACATCAGCTCGCAGATGGATTTCACTAACTGGAATGCATCTCTCTACCCCGAGCTGGTTAGACGTCAAGCTCCCAATCAGCTACTAATGTTAAAATCAGAGACGGGGAGCGATTTAATATCCAATGGGATGTTCCCTGGTCCTAAAGTTTATTGTGTAGAAACACACGACAAAGATGTAAAGCAAGCGTGTAAAGGGGTGCCTACACATTTTGTAAAAAATATTTTCAACATGAGTGTCTACAGAACCTGTGTAGATAGTTGTCTAGTGCCGAGAGCAACGGTGCTAGCAATTCGATCTCTGCAGTATAGAAACTATACTGTTAGAGTTGAAAAGAATGCCATGTCGTGTACATCTGACAAAGTCTTTGTGCTCGAGGATGGTGTAAAAATACTCCCCCACGGTCACTATCGAATTTCAGACCGGGTTGAATGTGTAGACTGTTGCAACCAACTTGGTCTGGATAAATTAACCTAACCTAACCTGATAAATTAACTTAAATGCTCAATTTAAGTTAACCTAATCTGATAAATTAACTTAAAATGCTCAAATAGTAGAACCTAACCTAACCTGCAGCAGCAACGGCAATTGTATATTGTTTCCACCGGCCTTTGACCCCAGGAGGGCGGGTGGAGGGTCCCGCCCGCGGCCAGCCTTCGGTTTGTAGCTCCCGCCCGCGGCTGGCCTTCGGCCCGCAGCTCCCGAGGGGGTGGAGGGTATTCTCATCCTTTAAATTCATAGTGTTCAACTGTGCTATTGTTCGTGTTGTATTTTTTCGTCAATAAGGTAAAAAATGTTGTTCTTATTGTTGTACAAATAGTGCTGTTGCTATTTCCATTCGTGTTTTACAAAAATGTGTGTTCTATTGATGTTGTACAAATAGTGCTATTGATGTTCATGCTGTACAAAAAGTGTTTTTGTCAATAAATGAAAAATGTTTCAGTATAAATAGTGCTATTGTTAATAAATTTTGATGTTCTTACTTTAAAAAAAAGTGTTTTTGTTAATAAATGACAAATAGTGTGTGCTATTCATGCTGTACAGAAAAGTGTTGATGTTAATAAATGCTATTGTTCCTGTTGAACAAATAGTGTGTGCTATTCATGCTGTACAAGTCTTGATGTTAATAAATAAAACAAATATTGTTTTTGTTGTTCTTGTACTAGATAGATCTATGGGAAAATTATTATTTATTCATTGGACAAGTATTGTTTACAGTTAGTTGTAGTTCGACTGTTTTCAACAACAGCATATACCAATTTAATACACCATTCAGGTCGTTTCTGTGTGGTCCATCAATGTCTTGGAAAACGACACTTTTAGCTAAAATAATTCAGAATTGTAATCAAATATTTTTGGAAAAACCGAAGAAAATATATTATTGCTATAGTATTTGGCAGGAGTCCTACAATCAAATAAAAGCTATTGCCACATCCATGCCAATACAATTCATACGGGGACTTGATGTTTTAAATAGTATTGAACCAAACACATGGTTGATTATTGATGATTTGGCTGAATCAATTGAACAGTTATCACAGGAGATGCTACAACTGTTTACCGTTCGCTCTCATCATGAACATACCCTAGTTCTACACAATCTGTTTCATCAGAGCAAATGTATAAGAACCCTTGCATTGAATTGCACCATCTATATTATCTACCGAGTTGTTCGTGATTCTAGCTCGCTAATAAATCTCAATAAGCAAATATATCCAGGTGCTCCAAAATTTCTGCTGTCAGCGTACAGTCAGGCGACAAATAAGCCCTACGGGTACATTTTGCTAGATCTTAATCAGAATACACCCGATGATCTACGTGTAGTCAGAGATATTTTCGACAAAGAAATTACTGTATATCTTCCGGTGAACAGTAGAAAAAGTTATTAGTTGCCATCATGACACTGGAAAAACTACACGAAAAATGGCATTTATTTTCCGTTTTAGGCACTTCAAAACCCCCACTCAGGAAGGCCATACTCAAACATGGTGTTGACAATGATTTCATTAATCTAATATCTGAACTTTGTTTAAATTTAACTGAGGGCAATATACACTTGCCAGAAGGTGTTAGACAACAGAGAAAGCAACATCGTTCCACTGTACGTGCCTTAGCTTGCAAAAACAAAGGACAATTTTTTGAAAGAAAACGTCTCCATCACGTGGGCGGTAGCTTTTTTACACTTTTACTACTAATAATTGCAGGACTTGTAAACAGTTTTCTCTAGATGGCTAAACCCTATAAAGTAACGCCATTTGAACTTTATCTCTCACCCGTGGATTATGTTGAAGACAATCTAAGCAAATTCATTAATGACGAAAATATTGCCGATGATAAAAAGCTAGTTTTACTACAAGATGCATTGCGACGTGTGGACAAACATAGACCTTATCGTGAGAGACCCGCCACCGTCGCCGTCACAGGTCCCCTTAAACAGGAAACATCTCCTCAAGATTCTGCACAATCAAAGGAGAAGGAATTGAATTCCATAGTGACATCAATTGGAAACCTATTGCCAGTGACCTATCGAGAACAGAGTAAAAGAGTATTAGCATATCTCATGTTGGAAAGTGGTGGTGGTGATCAAGTTCAGGTTGATACCACAGGGAAACGAATTATAATTCAGGGGAAAAAAATATAATCTAGTTGATTTAATTTGTGATATGGTGACAAATTGTAAAGGACTTTTATCATTTGACAATAATCTATACACCTTTCTAAATGCATCAAACTTCCCCAAAAGTCTTATTGGCAATAAGCAAATTCTAAAGAAACTTAGAGAATATAGTCCTCCAACAACGCCAACACAATTTAAAAAAGAAGAAGAAGATTCAATCTTGGAAAATACTAGCATCAGCAGCAGCAGCAATGATTTTATAATACCAGTGGCTGCTAGACAAAAGCGAAGACGTATTGATTCACCCTTCAGTGTGCAAAAGGGGAGTGGACATTACACTACGTGTTTGCGTTCAAAATGGATGAAGTTTTAAAACAGTTCTATGAAAATATTGGTAAAGCGGGAAGTCTAAGTTCCCCAACAACGCTTTCTAAAGTTGCCTCTGACATAGATGGCAGCACATTAAAAAAGCAAAAGAGTATCTAGAAAATGAACCGAGTTACACACTGCATCGGAATCGCAGGCTTTGTGGCAAATAATATCGACCAACTAAAGTCTTTTTCCCTCTGCATATAATGCAAACTGATCTTTTAACTTTAGACACGATTTAACGGCGTCACAATATACCCTACAAATATATTCTAGTGGCAATCAGTGTCTTTAGTCGCTATGCATATGCCATTCCATTGCGATCAAAGAGAGATGTTGAAGTTGCTCATGCTTTAGAAAGTATTCTTGAACAGGATTGCTATAAAAAAATTCAATGGGATTGTGGTAGTGAAATTGTTAATCCTCATGTGCAAAAGGTTCTATTGAAATATAATACAACGCTCTATCATAGTCCCAGCCCGATAAAACCTGCATTGGCTGAACGATTGATAAGAACGATTCGTCTATTAATTTCAAGATATTGTACGCTGAAAAATACTGTTGCTTTTATTCATGATTTAGATAAAATCATGCAAATATACAACCAACGACCACATCGATCCCTGTCCAATGTTAGCCCTCAGGAAGTTCATTGCAGTGAAAATACATTTGATGCTTTTCTAATGCAATATTCCAGTGAAAATGAAAAAAAAATGTGAAGAAGAAATTCAATGTTGGTGATACAGTTTTAATTAATAGAACCACCCATATTTTTGAAAAGGGGAAAGTGTCCAAAATCCTAGACACTGAACCCACGACATATCGACTGCGAGACACCAAAGATGATGAGATTCTCGGCGGTTTTTATGAATACGAACTACAAAAAGTTAGAAACACTTGTGAAATTTATCAAATTGAAAAGACACTAAAGAGTCGTACTCGCAGGGGCAAGAGACAGTTGCTTGTTCAATGGCTAGGATACAACTCTGATTATGATTCTTGGGTCAGTGTTGAAGACATTAACAATGCCAAATGATTTTTATGTGACTTTCATGTCCAATGTTTCTGAACCTTTCTACAATGATTTGAATAGAACAAATGATTTTTGGACGAAACTCTCTACCACCATCAAATTCATCGATGGAAAGTATGAAGTGGCTCTTGTCGACTGCATTCTCAAAAAAATGATCGCATATTTTTTTTTACCCTGAGAAAAGATCGCAAATATGATATAAAAATTAGACCCTATGATTGGCCACCACCCTCAGATGATCAAGAACAAATTCAAAAGATCAATTGGATGAATTATCCATATATTGAATTACTCTACGAAGAACTCACCTGTAAGAAGGATTTATGTCGTTCTATCAATAAAAGAATTTCCGCTCGTAAAAAAGGAGCCTTTCATTTCAACTATTCAAAGGAGGAGGGCAAGATCTACATTAGTTCACGCATTGCCGGTGAAAAGGTTATTCTCAATGATAATCTAAAAGATGTCCTTGGATTTAAGCTCAATATAATCAATGGTAAAAGTGCTAGAACACTAATTTTATTTTTGCTGACTACCCACCTGCCTTCCCCACAGACACTTGTATATTTCTCTACACTTCATTTGTTGAAACATCCCGGGTTGGCAATAGCAATGTTCCCCTCCTACGAGTTCTTGAACAAAAAACCAATCAAGAACATATTCACCATTACAATATAAAGCATCTTCAGTATATCCCCGTAAACACTTCCTATTTGGAACTCCGTCAGTTAACACTAAGAACTGAATTAGGTGATCCTCTAGCAATATCAAAAGGGTTGGCTGTGATTACATGCCATTTTCAACCCATTCAACAACAATATGTCTAATAGAAAAGTGGTATTCATTTGTCCTGATATTGACTGCTATGTTAATAATCATGGCCCAAGACAATTGGGCAATGGAATAGACTATTACAAAAATCGCTTGTTGATAACTGGCTATGGTCTTGGCGGTTGGTTTGCTAAGCTGTTTCGCTCTTCACTACCTCTGGCTAGAAAATATATTGTACCGGCTGCGACAGATTTTGCATCCTCTACACTATACGATTGGGGCTCTGGCAAGGATTTTAAAAAAAGTGCTTCGGAAAATCTTAGGTCTAGTGCGCGAACCCTTGGTGAACAATTGAAATCTCATCAAAATGGAAAAGTTTTAAAAAGGTCGAGAAACAATGCATCACTCATCAGTCTCTACTCAGGTCAGAAGCGAAAAACATCAACCCTGTCAAAAAAAAGAAGGAAAAAGACAACACGTACAGTAAACAGTAGTAGAAGAAGAAGCCTCAGGAAGAGAATTGTTAGATCGAAACTAGATTTCTTTTCCTAAGATGTCATATCTACCGCATAAGGATTCCCAACCTTCAATCACTTCATCTTTAGATCTATTCAATGCAGAAATTGTTGATATGAGTGTAAAACATGGATACTATGAACAATTTTATCCACAACAACCCCTCTCCGAAAATATCCACTTTCAAATTTATTCCATTGAAGACTACTTTATGGACATGTCTTCGACATTTATAGATTTACGAATGAAAGTCCGGAAATCCGATAATAAATTGCCAATTCTTGCCGATGGAATATCCTACGAAAATTGTATATTAAATAATTTATTTCGTCAAATCAGTGTCTACATAAATGGTACATTGGTGAGCACAAGCAACAATCTCTCAAATTATAAAAGCTATATGCAATTCATGCTGATGACACCCAAGTCATACAATGAATTGAGAAGCACCTCCAATGGATATGAATATATTACTAATACTGATAGTACAGATGCACTTAAAAATGCTACAACTAGTGAATTACATCTAGTTGGAAAAATATTTAATATACCCCAATGGCTACCACCCAATATTAAAGTGGATATAACTGAAGCTTATTCCATCCAATTTCATTTTACGAAAAGAACTTGCTGCCAATCTTGATGTAACTCTCTCCTTCACCTCGGCAATGCTACATGTACACAAACAGCAGGTTATGAGTTCTGTTGCTTTGGCAGTGGAAAAACTGAGAGCCAGTGGAAATAATATTAAACTACTTGTTCCTCATACAATCCCCAATCAACGTCAAATTGCCAAAGGCTCACTGTATCTTCACCGACTCATCCTTTATCAATGGCGAAAGATCATCAAAATTAGCCTTGGCATTTATAAAAAGCGCTAGTGCAATAGGATCGTGGACTGGATGCCCACATAAATTTGAAATGTTTGGACTTTCATCTCTTGTCTGCAAAGTAAATGGAATCCCACTCTACAATCTATCTTTTGATAAATACTATAGGACAATGTATGAGTTGACAATGCAAACCCTAGATCATGATTCACAACTATTTGAAAATGGTATAACCGATGACTTGTTTGCTAAAACACATGGTATCATTGTATTGGATTTGTCTGGCACCAAGGATGTGAGTATAGTACGAACGGGGAGTGTGCGTTTAGAGTGTACATTTGCCGACCCATTAGCTGAGAGTATTGCACTAATATCGCTAAATAAATTTGAAACCTATTGGGAAATCACTCCTGAAGGCAGTGTTCTACTAGACTTGGCACCATGAAAACCAGTCAAATAATCAGTGTATGTAATATGGACCCCTACATGTCTAAATACAGATCCTATTGTCTGCCCTTGGACTTTCTTGGAAAAATTCAAAGTGCCAACAATACCCTAATCATTGTTAATAGCAGTCCATCGACTGAGAATACTGGCCATTGGTTGTGCATCTTTCAAACAATGAAGAGGATTGAATTTTTGATCCTCTTGGCCTACCCTATACATTCTACACTCCACACATCAGCAACTATATTGAGAGCAGTGGGAAAACTATTATTCAAAATCGGAAGAGAGTGCAGGATCTGACGACTAAGACATGTGGTTTCCATGCGCTACTATATTTTGTGTTCCGATTTCGCGGCTATACTTACAAGCAGTTTCTCAACATTTATGTAGACAATCCACGTCTGAAGGACTTTATGGTGGAAAATATCCTCTCAGACCTGTATAATATTGATTTTAGTGTCCTACGAGTAAAGTGCTTAAAAAATGTATCTGAATTTGTTTATTAATAAATGAAAAATGTATATACACAATCTCTTTATTCTTCACTTTAGATATCTTCTTCTGTGTATAGGCAACTGTCGTGAACCACTAATGCTAGTAGATCATTTGAATTAACTGTATATTGATCTTGATTGGCTGCAAAGTCAGGGTCACATTTTCTACAGTATATTGTAACTTCACTCTTGTCATATCTCTTTGTATAGTCAATGATGTTATTTGCATTCATATTGTGAAATTCACGTGTTTCAATCTGTCTATTTGAAGCAATATCACATAAAGTGTTTTCAAATGGTGAATCACATTCGGTAACTGCTAAATAAAAATCACTAGGTTTATAGTCACAATAGGCAGTGTCGTCACAACGATGACGTACAAACCAAATTGTCTTGTTACCCCAACAGTTGAATCGTATACCTGATTCTTCCTCCCAAAATAATTTAAATCCACGACGATACCAATCTCTCAGAAATAAACTAAAATCACGTTTAGGATTCTTTCAAATCATACCGGGTTAAGTATTCTCCCACTGATTACATTTGTCATAGTGGCAATTTGAGCATAGACGTCCTCTAGGGTGAGAGTCACAAATCTCTTCAAGACATGAATTACATCCTTTAATTTGTGCTGCATATTCTCTATGTAATTTACTAGGATTGCATAATTTGCACTTTTCATTATAGTCATCAATAATTGTGCAATTCTCACATGATGACCAACTGCCAAGAGTGGATATGTATAGTGGACATGTATAGAACTTTTTTTGGTTTCTGATGTCAACTCTCTCACAGCTAAAAAGAAACTGATCCACGTTCGATAAATTCAGAGGGGAATGGGAGAGGAGTAACTCTGTGACACTACCTCTGTCGAAGGGGGAGCCATCTACATTGAATTTATGGCAATTTTTTCAAAAGTATATCCACGATATTATTCTGCTTTGTTTCGATTAATATATCAATAAATTGAGCATAAGCATTTGAGTCACATCGACGAAGCTTCATACAATAGTTCAATGGGGGAGAATCGGTTTTCATTAGATTGTCAAGTGCCCCTTGTGAGAATATCTTCCGTTGAAGGGGCAACTCGAGAAAATTGTCATCCGAAATCAAAATTTTTTCTATAATCACAAGATTCGATCTCATTCTCTCTTGCTCAAATTTATTCATTTTTCAATCCTATCACTCTCATTGCTTACTCTAGACTAACCATGAATCGTTCTACTTCAAGAATATTCTAACAAAAAGAAAGGGGCATTTTCGATTTCGAAACAATTTTATTGTATAATTACAACAATAATATTACACATGTACATTTAACGATACAGCTTATTATCTTCAATATGCTTCACTATTGCATTTAAAGCACTTTCTATTCACATGTGCTTTATCAACTTTTGCAGCGAAGAGTAATTGATCCTCCATTTTAAATTTGCTCAAGGATAACACATATCTTTCATATATTTCATCCCATTCCAGATAAAGTCGTGATCCTCTCGTGATTTCCACCGCAATGTTTGGTGCTCTTGTATCATTGCTACCAACTCCACTATCAACTTCTAATAGTGTAAACATTCCACTCATTATTACAAATATATCCTAATGAGTAAATTCAAAGTGTTCTCACTCATTGAATTCTATTCTCACACAAATAACAGCTATAGCAAAAATCCTTCCTTATATTCACTGCGATCATGTCCCGTTAGAATCGATAATTCCCCGTCTATTATGCAAATCAATTTCCTAGAAATCTGCTCCCCTTCAATTGTGTAATCAATTTCTCAGAAATTCTGTCCCCTCTGGTGGATCAATAAACCATGAATAAATTATGTAAGCCCAGTATGTAATAACCCCTTTCTACTAGTGACATTAAAACTTAAAACGAACAGAAGTTATTCCGTATATGAAAGGGGCTGTCCCCTCCTTAACGCCTCGCTCTTTACACTAAAGCCTTTTATTGTTTAAAAAAATAAAGTTGTGAGACAGAGTCAAACTTTAACGTAAAGAGTGTGGCGTTGAGGAGGGGACAGCCCCTTTTATATACGGAATAATTTCTGTTCGTTTTAAGTTTTAATGTCGCTCCTTACTTTCAATAAAAAAAAACTTGTTTTTTAGTTAGTTTCTGAGCGTTTTTGAATTAATGCAGATTTGATTTTGGCTCACTGTACATGAATAATTAAAAGAAATTCGCATATTAATTTTCCTTTTTTTGGCTAATTGGCTTTCTCGAAATTTTTTTTTCTGACGTAACTTATGAATTAATTTACGTTACGATTTTCTATATTCGTATGTTTTTATTACGTGTATTAGGGAGTTCACTCCCTAGTTAATACCTCGCTCTTTACGCTAAAGTTCGAATTTTGTTCGAATCACAAACCCCTGAATCACAAAGGCCGGTTAATTAGAATAGAAAGCTCTTTTGAAAGTACTAAAAAAAACTTTAGCGTAAAGAGCGAGGTATTGACAAGGGGGCAAACCCCCTCATATACGTAATAATTTCTGTTCGTTTTAAGTTTTAATGTTGCTTCTTACTTTCAGTTGAAAAAAACTTGTTTTTTTTTTAATTTCTGATCGTTTTTTAAATAATACTGGGAAATCTGGCGCCCCCTTCATAGAAATGTCCCTTCCCCCAAGGAAATATCCTCCATGGAAAGATCCTGCCCCGTAACCCCTACTCTGACCCCGACCACCCACTAGAAAAAAATTCCTCCTGAAAACGCCTGTATACTTCCCAATAACCAATACTATATGTAAACAATGGGCAAAGTTTATAATTTGAAGCCGTTCCCCCGGGAACAGTGGAGGATTAAGTCATCATTAAAGACATATTAATTAGATTTTCGACTATGCTGAACAAAATGGCTATCTCAAAATTTTGAATGGGTGACTTCGGGAAAACAACAAGCGTGGGAGGGGCCAAGTTGCCTTCCAATTTTTTTGGTCACTTTAAAAGGGCACTAAAACTTTTAATTTCCGTTCGAAAGAGCCCTCTAACGATATTCTAGGACTACTGGATCGATACCATCACCCTTGGGAACATAAAAAAAACAACAAAAAAAACAAATAAACACGCATCCGTGATCCTTCTTCTGGCAAAAAAAAATACAAAATTCCATATTATTGCAGATAGGAGCTTGAAACCTCTGTAGTAGGGTTTTCTGATGTTCTGAATCTGATGGTGTGATTTTCATTAAAGTTCTATGAAAGTTCTATGGGTTGTTTCCCCCTTTTTTAGAAAATAAGGCAAATTTTCTCAGGCAAATTTCAAAACTTCAACTTTTGATGGGTACGACTAAATTTGATGAAACTTATATATTTGAAATCAGCATAAATTTCTGATTCTTCTGATGTATCTATTGGTATAAAAATTCCGTTTTTTAGAATCTCGGTTACTATTGAGCCGGGTCGCTCCTTACTTACAGTTCGTTACTACGAACTGTTTGATACTAAGGTTCTATAGCTATGGAAGAGTAAAGTGATCATTCGTTTACATGAAACACGCAAAGATAAAAGTATTTCAGAGAAGTAAATCACGAAAAAAAAATCGCACATACATCCGTTGCACAGTTCGGATGGCCAAACTGAGATACTTAAACTGAGTCATCCTGAGTCATCTAAACGTAGGGCCAAACCAAACCTGGATCAAACTGAGGATCAAACTTAGGCCGTTAAACGAGGTCAAACTCAGTCATATAGACCTGGGATTTCTCAAAAATTTTATAATGACTGTCCCCCAAAAGCTGCTTGTATTAGGCGGTCCCTCAAAAGTAAAATACCCAAACGAATATTTTGTATGTACAAAACATTACATAAGTGTATAATGTAGGCTAGTTGCTAATTATCGTAATCATATAACTGAGGGTCAGTTCTAAAAAACAGCTACTCATGTCAATGTAACATTAAACTTTTCTTTTCAACCAAAACACACCTACCATAGCTTCGATAGCTTCGTGGACTCATTATCGAAGTTAGAACACTATTGTTCTAAACAATACGAATGCTAGCGTGTTAAGTCATAGATAACCTGAGTAATAACCAATTACATAACCAACAGTAATAGATAATCAGATAACAGAAGATTGATTGTAAAAAGTTACCTATATAAAATTTTACATTAAACATTTGTTATCTAACCTCACGCACCTACAAACAATAGTATAAGAATACAATTGCATAATAAAACAAAAAAATGGCTAGTTAAACAAGAAATAATAGGATCCACCCCCCCCCCCCCCTTGGATAGCTTCGTGAACTAAGGATCAGAGTTTGAAACATTTTGTTCTAAGCAAAACGAATGTCATCATGCTAATCATGCTGTCATCATGCGGAATCATTCTGACTTCAACAAATCAATTAATTTGTATTCAAAAAGAAAATCATAATTTAAAAAGTTAAGCTAGCCTTGGAATATTGAAATGTTTCCATCAATGCGTAAACTGTACATTACGAAAATGGCCCATGTGTTCAATAGCCAGTTAATTGGCCTAAGAAAATGTCAGTATGCATTTTTCCATCATTGACTACAGAAAATACTGACTGAATTGAAAATCCTTTCATAAACGATTCTTAATAGGCTCTGAGACTTGATCCATATAGAGAAGAAGAACTAACCAACCGTTTAATGCAATAGAAGACTTAAAATAAACCACTCGGCCGAACAATTTATTAAATTTGGACTGCATTATCAAGAGAATATTTCAAAAAGGTTCTAAGACATTATCTGTAAAATTTTCAACCTCTTGCGCATGTGAATCAGACTTATCGACTTACAGCTGTTGATAAAGTGTGGTTCAATCCTGATCTCTAGGAATATAATGAGAAAAAGGTTGAGACGGCCAGGGCACGTTCTACGGATGATTGGCCAGTCGTTTTGGCCAGTCGTCTAGGGCTAAATGGAGAGCAATTCGTCCGCGGTTGAGTTGGGAGTAAGTCAATAGAAAGATTGGGATGAAGGAGGAGCGTGCGTAGCTGTCTCGACCTCAGGTTGCTTAGTGCTACGGTGAGTTCTTAGTAGCATTAGTAGTAAGACAATTGTGATCACCGGAAGATGAAGGTATGTTTATCACATATTCGACCGAAAATTAAGGAGACTAAAAAAAAAAAAGACAAACAAAGCAGAGGCCTCTCTATGAATTAACTTTTAATGTTTTAACTTTAAATTTTGTTTGGATGGAAGGGGGTAAATTAAAATCTCTGTTTTTCGTAAATCTTCTATGACATAAAATAAAGGTTCTATTCGTGTCCTTTCACCGCAACATAAAATTTTCCCAGCAAGTCAGAATCAATTTATTTCATATTCAAACTGCCACGTCAATGGTTTTGTTGGCTGCGTTCAGTTCAGTGGTCGTATAATAACATTGAAAAAAATTAGTAGTGGGGCCTCTATTGATCCCATGACATGCCCTTCCTTTTTCCCAGAACATGCCCTCTCTTTCTCATTGAATTTCTGCGACATGCTTTCTGACGTCACAACATGCCCTCCCCAGTTTCTACAGCATGCCCTCCCTTTTTCCATAGGATTTGTGCAACATGTCCTGTTAAGTCACGCGACATACCCCTGTGTATTTCTGCAACATGTCCTCTGACGTCACGGCAGCCATAGGTAAAATAGCATTGGATTTCAAGCACACATATAGGGAGATTAGCATAGGATTTTAAAGTCATGCCCTTTGACGTCACGGCAGCCATAGGAAAGATAGCATTGGACTTTAAAGTCATGCCCTCTGACGTCAATGCATACCTGTTTCTAGCGGACGGCTGGCAAGATTCTGAGCGCATGCCCTGTTACGTCACGCGACACACCCTTGCGCTTTAAATAGGTTCATAGTATTTCTGTGACATGCCCTGATAGGTCACAGCAGCCACGGGGAAATTAGCATTGGATTTCAAGTGCACATATAGGGATTTTAGCATTGGACTTCAAGCGCACAGGTAGCAACTTAACATAAAATTCCGAGTGCATGCCTTGTTACGTCACGCGACACACCCTTCACGCTTTAAATAGGTTCATAGTATTTCTGTGACTAGACCTGTTACGTCACGGCAGCTATATAGCCTTGGATTTGAAGCGCACAGATAGGAAATTAGGATTGGATTTTAAAATCAAGCACTCCCCAGTTTTAAAGTCATACCCTCTGGCGTCACGGCAGCCAAGGCAAATTAGCATTGGATTTTAAAGTCATGCCCTCTGACGTCACTGCATCCCTGTTTCTAGCGGACTGCTGGCAAGATTCGCATGAGAGCCCCTGTCCCATATGAGCCCTGTCCCTGTCCCCGTGATTGTTTAGGATGTATTTTTGTTTTGTATGAATTATGTTTTGTTTCTTAATAAGTATTTTGAACTTTGTAAGAAGAATTTGTGATTTCGTGGGATGTCTTTTTGTTTTGTAAGAATATATGTTTTTTGTAAGAAGTGTTTTTTTTTGTAAGAAGTATTTCGTATTTTTTAGAACATTTTGTAATTGTTTAGAATGTATTTTCGTTTTGTAAGAATTATTTTTGTTTCGTAAGAAGTATTTTGTATTTTGTAATAAGAATTGTTGATTTCATAGTGTATTTTGTTATGTAAGAATTATTTTTTGTTTCTTAATAAGTATTTTGCATTTTGTAAGAAGAATTTGGGATTGTCTAGGTTGTATATATGTTTTGTAAGAATAATTTATTGCTTTCTAAGAAGTATGTTTTTTTGTAAGAAGTATTTTGTATTTTTTAAGAACAATATCAGATTTCTTCGGATGTATTTTGTTTTGTAAGAATGTTTTTTTTGTTTTGTAAAAAATATTTTGTATTTTGTAAAAACAGTTTGTGATTATTTAGGATGCATAATAGGCCTTTGAACACTCTATACAAAATCAAATTTATTGAAACCAACTTTACTAAGACCTTACCAATATTATCAAAAAACCAACAAAGTAATGCATAAAATACTTTTAACGAGAAAACAACATATAGGATGTTAACATAAAAACATGTTACATACATTATTATACGTAATTAATATCATTAGCAACTTGGAAAATTTGAATCTGTTCCATAAAATAATTCATCGTGTTTTCTCTTGATAGTATAGCTACTCTTCTCTCTTAGTTCGTAATCAGTAGAATAATCATTAATCCATTTTAAGTTATAAACAATTTTTACTGGGGTGTCACCTACAGGTTCAATATGCCTTTTGTCTTTGGTATTATTGCATCCGTTGACTATATTTGTAGGTATAAGATCAATAATAACGTTCACTTGCGGTTTATTTTCCATCTGTTCATCTCTATATGCATTAGTGATATTATCTACCAATTCCCTTTTTATATTGCCTGTGATTTCACTGTCTATTATCATATTATTTTTACACAGGTAACAGTTTTGGCTCGTAGACAAAATATGGTTAATGACATTAGTGCAGCAGTATGCCAGTCTTCTTTATAATGCCAATTCTGGAAAGATGACGATATGCTCTATCAACAGGTAACGTGCTACCACTAACAGTAGCAGGAAGTTGTCCTTCACCATCAACGATTATTTTATGTTTGAATTCTCTTTGAACATTAACTTTTCTGGGAATAATACTCTTTTATATCCACCATTCGCACGATGGAAATTCTTGGGTACTCCATAGGAATTTAGCTCCTCGCTCTCATGACAACGCACGCATACATTTCCAATAAGATCCCTGTTAATGCTTGTCTCATAGTTCAAATATTTCTCCTTATCAGCATACAACACAAAGATAATTTTATCATGTGCACACACTTACTTCGAATAATTCATTTTTACTTCTTAAAAAATATGATGCAAGTGTTTATCCTTCCAATGTACAAAAATTACTGATTTGATACATACAAAAACTAGTTAGTGACGATAAGCAGACATAGAGTACCACTGGAACAGCCAGGCAGTGTCGATGAGAAGCCCTAGAGTACCATTGGTGCAGCCGCACAAATAAAACTAAATAAAAGCTGAATAATTTCCATGTCAAAAAAAATTCAGTCCAAAAAAAAGTTTCAGTCCCCCAAAAAAATATTGTTTAGTATTACTCCAGTACTAAACAATATTTTATATTAGCTGCACTCCTTACTTGGTACTTGTGTATTATAGTGACCACAGCCAAGAAGTGAAGTTAGGTCGGTCCTAATCGCTTCTTTATACATGAATCAATTGATTTCTGAAGAATGAATATATGCTAATCATCATTTGACAAATATATATTGGCGCAGGAGTCAGCATTCTCGCAGATTTACACTTAGTTGGTAAACAACTAACATTTCAACCCTTTAACGGTTTCATTCAATCCAAATATTAAAAAAAATAATTCATATTATTGTCATTTGGATTTATAACCCAATCACTACTTGATTTCTGAGGATTGTTCTGGATTTCTATATTAAAATTCTAGTTTCAGCACCTTTTAATATACAACACTTAAAATTCCCCGCGTTAAATTCACTTAATGTAGATTCCCTATAAAAATGTAAAATCGATTTCATCTAACCCAAATAAAAAAATTATTCATTTAACTCTTAATGGATTCACCTTGTCAATCATACTTATATGAATATTTGAAAATGATAGCAATTAAGAATTCATAGATGAAAGGATGAGGAGACCGTGACACTGACTCAATCTGTCAATAATCTGTAATCTGTCAATTGATGTAAATATGTTGAAAGATTTTCGTCAATAGACGATTTTCGTTGGTTTCTAATACTGCAAAAAGGGGATAGTTCTTTACTAAAATCACATTTAGCGAGCCCGACTGTTTTTAAAAAAAGACTGTTTTAAGTTAGTTTTTTTTTTTAAAGATGGTCACTGATGTGTGTTTATCTGTTCGTTTTTCTTTGATTTGCTGAGGTGATGATATCGAATCATTGATCCTAAAATTTAAGGGGGATCGGGCGTTATTTGAAAGTTTTAGACTTCTTTTCAGAGTAGAGATGTCATGTGACAACACACTAAATTTTTCTTGGAGTTTTTGTGGCGTAAAACAACAATGATAAGGGACAAAATGCTATCGAGTGACAATTCTAAGATACCCAATCAATTTATAATTATCGAAAGGCTTTTTTTTAGCGTCCCAGTTGTAGATGTCTAAACGCCGTACGGTGGCACATTTTCCTAAAGACACATGCCACCCTTTTACAACAAAAAGTTAGAATAGAATATTATTTTTAAATTTCATATAACTGAGTTGATTTATTTGAGGCTTCGCTAAATTATGCTCAGCGATTTTACTGCACATTAGTTACGGGGAGGGGCTGCCTGAAACCTCGAAAAGTTCATTTTAGACCAAATCTTCTAACTTTGAGGGAGCTTTCAGATAAACATAAAAGTCAAGAGGAGGAAGATTTGAGTCGCTTTATTCTGAGGAATGTCTCTGGACCAACCCTCTGACATGGTTAATAAAAGTAACATTTACAACAGTCAAAGATAATACTGGTGCGAGAATGGAAGGATGAGGTAGAAGGAGACAAAGAGCACAAAGAGATAATCACAAAATGGCATGGGAATCAGTTTTGACGATTGAAAAAGGATAAAATTTACCAAAATTGTGACCATGAACTTGTTATTTGATTTTCCAGCCCCCTCCCCTCCCCTGACAAACAATTTAGGGGATGTATATTTAAGAATTCTTATCACTTAGGAATTATAGAAGTATTATCGTACTTTAATGTTAAAAAGGGCTAAGGGAGGGGGGATGGTAGCCACTTTTAATTTTGCCCTGAACCAGTAATTTTGTAGTTACAAACTGAAAGTAAATCTCAACCCCTATCAATAGAAACTCTTTGAAACTCGGATTGCAAGATTCTTCTATTGTGCAATAAAAAGTTTTGATTACAATATACGCATCAGCGGAATACACATTTTATATTAATTCTAATTATTAAAAATTCATTAACTTCAAATTTGCTTGTCACAATTTCGTTGGTGGATACATTGTTTTTTAGTTTGTTATCTAGAATGTTGGGCTCAACCATGCACTTAACACAGAAATCTTCCAAGGATTCTAAACTTAGTCTAATTTTTCGGCAGTTCCGTCAATTCAAGGAAATCAGGGGGGAGGTAAGTGTATTTTTAATGTCTATGGAATAAATTTGTCTTTCGAAAAAATACCCAAAACCGACTATTTTAAACGAAAATATCCCCCCCCACCCAAAAGGCAATTTTCAAAATCAAAGCGGGAAGAAAAAAATCTAGGACCACAGGCTCTCCTTTTCTTCTCCAATTGACGCCACTGTTCATGGTACTTCTTATTTGAATGTCGGGTGCTGTTTTTCATTACTGTCCCCTCACCCCTGAAAAAGTTCCCGTATAGGTTCTTGGCTCAAACGGTTGTCAAATACGTGGCCAAAACAGTAAAACAAAACGTAGGCCATGTTAAATAGTCAATAATTCTTAAACAGAAGGACAGTTGACAAATTATTTTAGGGATAATATTAAAATTGTACTTCGTCTGCTGTTTAATTTAGAATCATGTTGTTGGTCTCTCCTTTTTTGCCTAATGTAAATATTTCGGGAGTCGTCAATTTGAAGAATCCTTGCAGAATTGTTGGCCAAATAAAAGCAAGCATTGTGTTGTCCATGGGAATAATAAGTATCCACTTATCGCTGACAGATTATAATTAATAGATGAGGCGAAGAGATTACATGATGAGTTTTGGTTTGAATCTGCCGCCGTATGATGCGTTGCGTTGAGACGTTGAATCGTCATATTGTGAGAAGGTGTGGAAGGAAGAAAATTAAGCTTCTTTGATGTCTGGAGAAGAGTATGGATAATTTTGATGGAATTCGGGAAAATTTTGATTTTGACCCTTAATAAGGAAAAATATAAGTTCAAATTTGTGACTGAGTGACCCCTTTCTAGGTTTCGACAAACATTTTTTCTGTATGGTTTGGTTGGAGCAAAAAAAAAATACATTCATCATAATAATGAATGCTTTTCTAACTGTTGATAAAATTCAATAAAAAAAATCAACTTTTTATAACGATCTTAAATATGTATTTATTTATTAGTAATTAGTGCAGTTATTAGTGCATAAGAAAGTTTGGATAATTATAGAAAACAATTTAACCCTATAGAGGCAATTGTTGTAAAAAAAACAACACTGTACTTTTCGAGCTTGGACTGCCATCTTGCTGTAAAAAAATACTGCTTTAATCAACATCTTTCGATGGGGCTTAAAGTTGGCAGTCGATTGATATCTTCGGGCAGCTGCTGTGTGACATGTGGCCTAAACAGTGAGTCACCAAACCAAGGGATACGAAAAACGAATGAAAAGGTAGGCAATTTCTAAGCTAGAAACTGGAAATAAAACGAAAAGGTGGGAGATTCCTTGCATGTCATATGCGTATAAAATATATACCGTTTAGAATTACTGTAGTTGAAATTCACGAAATGTGCAAGAATTTGGATCAGTAGCAAGATAAACTTCCTCCTGTTGTAAAAATACAACATCGGACGATCGTGGCTCAAAATTGTGAAACGAATAACTAATTTTTGTTTTCTCTTTAGATGGCGGAATCTTACGACAGACTAAGAAAACGAGCTCAAAATTGCCGAATTGACGCAGAAGAAGCGGCCAAGTAAATTTTTGACATTCGAGAAGACATGTTTCTGACTTGTCCGACGATGATGATGACGATGATCCAGACTTCCTGTCTCCAGAAGATCTTATCAATGATCCTGATGCAGACTTGTTGCCTCTACTGGGCAATCTCCACTTCTTCTTGGAACAGGATGACGTGGAGGCTAACACTGAACCCAGTGACGATGACTCGGGAGAAACTCCACCCTCCAGTCAGCAACAGCAACCGGTAACAGCAAGTACTGGAAAATCAAAGAAGAAATGAAAAGTCCAAGAAAAATATAGGTGGCCGTCATAGAGCCAGATCTTGGAGTCGGAGGCAACATAGTTTTACGTCTGATGAGTGCCTTGCCAGAGAAAATGAACTACAAGATTTACTTTGACAACTGGTTTTCGAGCTTGAAACTAATGAGTTTGCTCAAAATTAAAGGATTCCCTTGTATTGGTACGTTGAACAAAGCGCGACTGAAGGGCTGCCCGCTCCTCACAGATGGTGAAATGAAGAAACGAGAGAGAGGAACGTCAGATTACAGGACTGACATTCATTCAGGCGTTATTGTAGTGAAATGGTTAGATAACAACACGGTTTGCTTGGCTTCAACGTATGCAGGAATAACGTCACAGGATACGTGCAGACGCTGGAACGTTAAGGATAAATCCAGGGTTGAAGTTTCAAGGCCAGCCATCGTTTATGAGTACAACCGTCATATGGGTGGCGTAGATTTAGCAGACATGCTGGTGGAGATGCGCCGAACTCATCTTTGGACACAAAAATGGTATATGAGAATCTTCTGGTGGCTTATTGACACAGCAGTCTGCAAAAGCTGGCTTCTTTTCAGGTCAGACGTCAAAGCGCTGACTTCAAGGACAGACGAACCGATCATCTTGAGAGCCTTCAGGTCTGAAGTTGCTACAGGGTTGTATGCCTCGGCGCGTGTGATGCCCCAACGTAAACGTGCTAGACCATCCGCAGATGTTGAAGCAAGTCCCAGCCCCATTCGAAGTCGCAATCGAATCCGACCGGCAATATCTGCTCAAGCCGATGGACTTGATCACTGGCCAAAAAAGACTGAAAAGCAGAGCCGCTGCAAAGAGTGCAAATCGGGATATACCACTTTTGAATGCGAAAAATGTGACCATCCACTGTGCCTTACTGCCAAAAACAATTGTTTTAAAGCCTTCCACACCAAGTGAAAATGCCCCATTTTTATATACTCGAGAGGCTAATGTCGTATTTTTACAACATGGTCTAAAATTGACAATTTTGAATAAATCATGCAAAAAAAAATTTTTTCGTCAATAGTCTGACCTAGAGATTACATGGGAAGCGTTGGAGATTTTTCCTGGCATTCGTTCCTATAGTGGCCCGTCAAGGGTTAATAAGGGGTAACTTAAGTAAAAATTATGCCGTTAATTTTTGCTTGCATTACAAGAGTACCCATGGGCTGATATATGAACCACTAAACTGATATATAGGCCACTATAATCAGAAGTGTTTCCCCTGAGCAGAATTCTGGGAATTTCTGTATTGGGAATTCCAGAAGTGATGGTATTTATTTAGTTCTCACTTTGAAAAAGATTTAATTTTTTACAGTTATGAAGTATAAAGGTATTAAATATATTGGTTTTGGTATTCAAAATTAAATTAAACTAAAATGTTTTAATTAAAAATGTTATTTGATTTGCTTAATCTTAGTAGTGTACTGTCAATGGACGTCAGGCGTACATCGTTTATTCCGACCAAAACACCGTACATTAGGGCCAGGCATTTCCTTACAAGCGATAGAATTTGACCTACTTTACAGAGAGGCGTTAGAATTCTGTCAATTGACAGAAAAATGAAACTCAGAGAGGAAAGAAAATAACAAAAAGAAAAATAAAATCAAAAAAGGTAAAAAAACGGGGATTTTGTCAGCCAGTCGCGAACTATGACGAAGAAGAAATAAGCAAATATTTCGACAAGGACCTCCGCCGAATCGTCCTCAGTGCTAAACAAAAAAAAGGAAAGACAAGAAAAAGAAACCAACGACAATCGTCCAACGTATTTACGAAAATCGTCCAACGTATTTAGGCCAATTGACAGATTACAAATCATTGACAGATTGAGTCAGTGTAACGGTCTCCTCACCCTTTCATCTATGAATTGTTAATTGCTATTATTTTCAAATATCTATATGAGTATGATTGACAAAGGTGAATCCATTAAAAGTTAAATGAATAATTTTTTTATTTGGGTTAGATGAAATCGATTTTACATTTTTATAGGAAATCTACATTAAGTGAATTTAAAGCGGGAAATTTTAAATTTTTTATATTAAAAGGTGCTGAAAATAGATTTTTAACATAGAAATCCAGAACAACCCTTAGAAATCACGTAGTGATTGGGTTATAAACCCAAATGACAATAATATGAATTATTTTTTTTTAATATTTGGATTGAATGAAACCGTTAAAGGGTTGAAATTTTAGTCCTTTAAGAACTAAGGGTAAATCAGAGGGAATGCTGACTCCCGCGCCACAATATATATTTGTCAAAAGATGATTAGCATATGTTCATCCTTCATAAATCCATTGATTCATGTATAAAGAAGCGATTAGGACCGACCTAACTTCACTTCTTGCCTGTGGTCACTATAATACACAAGTACCAAGTAAGTAGTGCAGCTAATATAAAACATTGTTTAGTACTGGAGTAATACTAAACAATATTTTTGAGGGACTGAAACTTTTTTTTGGACTGAATTTTTTTGACATGGAAATTATTCAACTTTTATTTTTTTTTTATTTGTGCGGCTGCACCAATGGTACTCTATGGCTGCTCATCGACACTACCCGGCTATTCCAGTGGTACTCTATGTCTGGTTATCGACACTAACTAGTTTTTGTATGTATCAAATCAGTAATTTTTGTACATTGGAAGGATAAACACTTGCATCATATTTTTTAAGAAGTAAAAATGAATTATTCGAAGAAAGTGTGCTCACATGATAAAATTATCGTTGCGTTGAATGCTGATAAGGAGAAATATTTGAACCATGAGACAAGCATTAATTATACCCTATTTATACCAATTCAGGGTATATATTTGCACATTAGGGGGGTGGGGTGAATTTTATTTCTGATATAAATGAGAGGTAAGATTAAACTTTCCCACCACCCCCCTAATGTGTAAATATATACCCTGAATTCATATATATAGGGAAGGTTGGCTAAAATTCATTTCCGACAAAAAAGATTATTATATTTGGAAACAGCATAAAAAGAGGCATCAAGTGATATATTCACTTTAATCGCAAGTCAATAATATGATTTGGTGAAAATTTACCAAAAATACTTCTTACAAAACAAAAAAATGATCCTTAAAAAACAAAAATACATCCTAAGAAATCACAAGTTCTTACAAAAATACAAAATACAAAAAACGTATTACAACTTACTACAAAATACACAATACCTATTAAGAAACAAAAAATAATTCTTACAAATCGAAAATACATCCTAAAACATCACAAACTATTCTTACAAAATACAAAATACGTGTTACAAAACAAAAAAAATAAGTGTTACAAAACAAAAATATCTTAAAAAATCCGAGATTGTTCTTACAAAACATAAAATATTTCTTACAAAGCAAAATATACTTCTTACAAAGCAAAAATTAGTTCTTACAAAACATAAATACACCCTAGACAATTATAAATTCTTCTTACAAAATTTAAAATACTTATTACGAAAAAAAGAATAACTCTTAAAAAACAAAGATATATCCTAAAGATCAGAGATTGTTTTTAAAAAGTGCAAAATAATTCTTACAAAAGAAATTCTTCTTAAAAAGAAAAAATAAATCTTACAAAACAAAAATACATCCTAAGAATTCAAAATTTCTTATTACAAAACACAAACTACTTCTTACGAAACAAAAATAATTCTTACAAAATGAAAATACATCCTAGACAATCACAAACTATTCTTACAAGATACAAAATGCGTGTTACAAAACAAAAAATGCGTGTTACAATACATAAAATAATTCTTACAAAATACAAAATGCTTCCTTAAAACGAAAAATAATTCTTACAAAACAAAAATATATTCTAAGAAACCAGAGATTGTTTTTACAAAATACAAAAATAATTGTTACAACTTAAAAAATAATTCTTACAAAACAAAAAAAAATGATCCTTACAAAACAAAAATACATCCTAAGAAATCACAAGTTGTAACAAAAATACAAAATACAAAATACGAGAAACTTCTTACAACTTATTACAAAATATAAACTACCTATTAAGAAACAAAAAACAATTCTTACAAAACGAAAATACATCTTAAAACATCATAAACTATTCTCACAAAATACAAAATACGTAATATAAAACAAAAAAATAATTCTTACAAACAAAAAATATCCTAAAAAATCCGGGATTGTTCTTTCAAAATACAAAATATTTCTTACAAAGCAAAATATACTTCTTACAAAGCAAACAATAGTTCTTACACAACATAAATACAACCTAGACAATCATAAATTCTTCTTACAAAATGCAAAATACATATTACGAAACAAAAAATAATTCTTTCAAAACAAAGATATATCCTAAAAATCAGAGATTGTTCTTAAAAAGTGCAAAATAATTCTAAAAAAAAAAATACTTCTTAAAAAGCAAAAATAATTCTTACCAAAAAAAAATACATCCTAAGAAATCACAATTTCTTATTATAAAAACCATATATGCCCCCAGCGAATAACTTACAACCCTTACTTTGAGGGATGTGGGGGGGGGGGGGGGTTGCCATCCGCAAATACTGAATTTCCAAAATTTTCAACTACATTGAACAAAATAGCTATCTCAAAACTTTAATTTGATTTTATTGGAAAAATGTTCGGCGTGAGAGGGGGTCTGGTTGCCCTCCAATCACTTTTGACTTTTGAAAAGGGTACTAGCCCTTTCAATTTCCAATTGAATGAGTCCCTTTTTATGTTTCTACGACAACGACATCTATAAAAACCTTAAATTCCCCCAGGGTATAAGTTAAAACCCTTGCCCTGATGGGTGTGGGGGTTTTTCATCCTCAAAGACATAATTTCCAGAATTTTCCACTACGTTAAACAAAATGGCTATCTCAAAATTTTGATTGGATGTGTTTCGGGAAATTTGGGTGTGACAGGGGGGTTAGTTGCCCTCTAATCACTTTCTACCATTAAAAAGAGCATTAGCCCTTTGAATTTCCAATCAAATGAGACCTTTTTGAAGTTTCTATGACAGCCTTTTCTTAAAGAATGTTATATACCCCTAGGGCATAGCTTACAGCCCTGACCCCCGAAGACTGTGTGGGGGGTTTCCTCCTCAAAGACCTAATTTCCAGAACTTTCAACTACCTTGAACAAAATGGCTATCTCGAAATTTTGATTGGATGTGATTGGGGAAATGGTGGGCTTCAGAGAGGGGTAAGTTGTCCTTCAATAACTTTTGACTTTTAAAAAGGGCACTAGCCCTTTAAATTTCCAATCGAATGAGTCTTTTTTGAAGTTTCTACAACAAAGCTATCTATAAAACCTTATATGCCCCCATGACATAACTTACAACCCGTGCCCTGAGGGTTCTGGAGGGGGGGGGGGTTGGCATTGTCAAAGACATAATTTACAGAACTTTCAACTACATTCAACAAAATGGCTATGTCAAAACTTTGATTTGATTTGATTGGTGAAACGGTCGGCGTGAGAGTCGGGATAGTTCCCCTCCAATCACCTTCGACTTTTAAAAAGGGTACTAGCCATATCAATTTCCATTTGAATGAGTCACTTTTTAAGTTTGTACGACAGCGCTATTTATAAAAACCTTATATGCCCCCAGGTCATAACTTACAACCCTTGCCATGATGGGTGTGGGGGGTTTGTCATCCTCAAAGACATAATTTCCAGAATTTTCAACTAAGTTGAACAAATTGGCTATTTCAAAAATTTGATTGGATGTGTTTAGGGAAATGATGGGCATGAGAGGGGGGGTTAATTGCCTTCCAATCACTTTCTACTATTAAAAAGGGTACTAACCCTTTGAATTTTGAATAGAATGAGCCCATTTTGAAGTTCCTACGAAAAACTTTTCCATAAAAACCTTATTTGCCCCTGGGCATAACTTACAACCCTTACGCCGAGGGTTGTTGGGGGGGGGGGGGTTCATCCTCAAATATCTAATTTCCAGAACTTTCAGATATATTGAACAAAACGGCTATCTCAAAACTTTGATTGGATGTGATTGGGGAAATGGTCGGCGTGGTATGCCCTCCAATCACTTTTTAATATTAAAAAGGGCACTAGCCCTTTGAATTTTCAATCGAATGAGCTATTTTTGAAGTTTTTACGCAACCTTTTCTATAAAAACTCTATATACCCCCCAGGGCATAACTTATGACCCTTGCCCTGAGGGCTGTGGAGGGTTTTCATCCTCAAAGACATAATTTCTAGAACTCTCAACTATGTTGAACAAAATGGCTATCTCAAAATATTGATTGGATGTGTTTGGAGAAATGGTGGGTGTGAGAGGGGGGCTAGTTGCCCTCCAATCACTTTTGACTATTAAAAATGTCACACTTTCAATTTCCAATCGAATTAGCCCTTTTTGAAGTTTCTACAATAACAATTTCTATAAAAAATCTTATATGCCCCCAGGGTATAACTTACGACCCTTACCCTGAGGGATGTGAGGCGTTTTTATGCTCAAAGACCTAATTTTCGGAACTTTTAACTATGTTGAAAAAAAGACTATCTCACAATTTTGATCGGATGTGTTTGGTGGGCGTGGGGCGTGGTGGGCGTGAGAGGGAAGTTCGTTGGCCTTCAGTCACTTTCAACTATTAAAAAGGGCACTAGCCCTTTCAATTTCTAATCGAATGAGCCCTTTTTGAAGCTTCTACAACAGCGCTTTCCATAAATACCCAATATGCCCCCGGGGCATAACTTACTACCCTTACCTTGAGGGCTGGATGGCTCTGTCTTCTTCAAAGACCTAATTTCCAGAACTTTCAACTACATTGAAAAAAAATAGCTATTTCAAAATTTTGATTGGAAGTGCTTGGGGAAATGGTGGGCGTGAGAGGGGGGCTAGTTGCCCTCCAACCACTTTCCACTATTAACAATAAACTAGCCCTATCAATTTCTAATCTAATGAGACCTTTTTAAAGTTTTTACGACAACCTTTTCTATAAAAACCTTATATGCCACGAGGGCATAACTTACAACCTTCACTCTGAGGGCTTCGAAGGGGGGGGGGGAATGTCATCCTCAAAGAGATACTTTCCAGAACTTTCAACAACATAAAAAAAATTGCTAACTCAAAATTTTGATTGGATGTGATTGGAGAAATGGTGGGCTTGAGAGGGGGGTTAGTTGCCCTGCAATCACTTTCGACTTTTAAAAAAAGGCACTAGCCCTTTCAATTTTCAATTTAATGAGTTCTTTTTGAAGTTTCTACGACAGCACTACCTATAAAAACCTTATATGCCCCCAGGGCATAACTTACAACCCTCATCCTGAGGGGTGTGGGGTGTTTGTCATCCTCAAAGACATAATTTCCAAAACTTTCAACTACGTTGAAAAAAAAGCTATCTCAAAATTATGATTGGATGTGTTTGGAAAAATGGTGGGTGTGAGAGGGGGCTTAGTTGCCTTCCAATCACTTTAGACTATTAAAAAGAGCACTAGCACTTTCAATTTCCAATCGAATGAGCCCTTTTTGATGTTTCTACGACAGTAATTTCTATAAAAACCTTATATGCCCCCAGGGCATAACTTACAACCCTTGCTCTGAGGGATTTGGGGGGGGGGTTGACCTCCTCAAAGACATAATTTCTAGAATTTTCAACTCCGTTAAAAAATGGCTATCTCAAAATTTCGATTGGTTGTGTTTGGGGAAATGGTGGGCGTGAGAGGGGGTTTGTTGCCCTTCAATAACTTTCTATTATTAAAAAAAAGGCACTAGCCCTTTCAATTTCCAATTGAATAAGCTCTTTCTTAAGTTTCTACGACAAACCCTTCAATATGAACCTTATATACTCCGGGGAATAACTTACAACCCTTACCTGAGGGCTATGGGAGGGTCGTCATCCTCAAAGACCTAATTTCCAGAACTTTCAACTATGTTGAACAAAATTTCTATCTCTAAATTTTGATTGGATGTATGGGGAAATAAGGGGCGTGAGAGGGGGGTTAGATACCCTCCAATTCCTTTCTATTATTAAAAAGGGCACTAGCCTTTTCAATTTCCAATCGAATGAGCCCTTTTCGAAGTTTCTACGACAACCTTTCTATAAAATCTTATATGCCCCCCGGGCATAACTTATAATCCTTACTATTATGGCTATGGGGAGGGGGATAGTTAACCTCAAATACCTAATTTCCAGATTTTTCAACTACGTTGAACAAAATTGCTATCTCAGAATTTCGATTGGATGTGTTTGGGGAAATGGGTGGCGTGAGAGGGGGGCTAGTTACGCTCCAATCTCTTTCGACTATTAAAAAGGCCACTAGCCCTTTAAATTTCCAATCAAATGATTCCTTTTTGAAGTTTTTACGACAACACTTTCTATAAAAACCTTATATGCCTCAAGGTCATAACTTACATCCCTCGTCCTGAGGGGTTTTGGGGGGATTCTCATCCTCAAAGATATAATTTCCAGAACTTTAAACTACGTTGAACCAAATGGCTATCTCAAAATGTTGATGGGATTTGTTTAGAGAAATGGTGGGCGTGAGAGGGGGGTTAGTTGCCCTCCAGTCACTTTCGACTATTAAAAAGGGCACTAGCCCTTTCAATTTCCAGTCGAATGAGCACTTATTGAAGTTTCTACAATAACAATTTCTATAAAAACCTTATATGCCCAAAGGGCATAACTTACAACACTTGCTCTGAGGGTTGTTGGGGGGTTGTCTTCCTCATTGAAATAACCTCCAGAACTTTTGACTACGTTGAAAAAACTTGCTATCTCAACATTTTGATTGTATGTGTTTGGGGAAATGGTGGCTTTGGAGGGGGGTAAGTTGTCCTTCAATCACTTTCGACTATTAAAAAGGGCACTAGTCGTTTCAATTTCCAATCGAACTAGCCCTTTTTGAAGTTTCTACGACAAAAGTAAAAGTTTTACTTTTACTTTATCATTCTATTGTTAGCCCTTATTTATCATATGGTTGTATGCTATGGACTAGTAGTTTTATTTCAAGTTTTAGAAAGGTCCAAATTTTACAGAATAAAATAGTTCGTATTTTAGGTAATTACATTCAGTTTGAAAATAGCACGTTGAATTGCTTTACAAGTTTGAAAATTTTAAATATTTATCAGTTACGGGATTACCAGTTAGCAATTTTTATTTATCAATGTTTGAATAAGTGTTCACCGGAGGTATTTTGGGAAATTTTTAAAGCTAATTCATCTTATCACTGTTATGAGACTAGAAATGCGAATGACCTTGCATCGGAGCTCCGGAATACTCAACGTGCTGCGTTTCTGCCTCGTTTTGCGGGACCGGGGGTGTGGAATTCCCTCCCGGATGCTATTAGACAAGTTGATAATGTAAGCCAGCTCAAGAGTAGATTGAAGCGTTACCTTTTGGGTTATAATCTGAATGATTAGATTTTTGAATTTGATTGTTTGGTATGAAAATTGTTTGGACAGATAATGGTCGCATCTTCGCGAAATTACCCAGCCAAAGCGCACGGAGTCGGCTCTATAGCCTAGCTGATACTTATTGATTTTGTCATAGTTGATTTAGTTAGATGTATCTCTCTTTTTTTTTTTTTTTTTTTTTTTTTTTTTTGTTTTTTTTTTTTTTTTTTGTTTTTTGTTTTTTTTTTTTTGTTTTTTTTTTTTTTTTTAAGTTGGGGTTTTTTTTTTGAGTGTATGTTTTAAGGATGATATGTGATATTTCTCACTTGCGATTTCTAGAGTGTAATCCTTTTAGAGTAGGATATGTTCTTTATGTTGATTCAGTTCAAGTGCTGATTTTTCCCCGTAAAGAGATAGTTTTTATGTGGATGTAGAGCTTTATAATAATGGATTTGCAGCCATCGTAAACAAACCTTCGGGTTTTTGTAGATGGCCGCTGTAAATTTGTTTGTATTTTTTTATGTTAAATAAATTAATTTGAAATTTGAATTTGAAATTTGAATGCTCTCCATAAAAACCATGTATGCCCCCAGGGCATAACTTACAACCCTTACCTTGAGGGCTTGACGGCTCTGTCTTCCTCAAAGACCTAATTTCCAGAACTCTCAGCTACGTTGACAAAAATGGCTATCTCAAAATTTTGATTGGATGTGTTTGAGGAAATGGTGAGCGTGAGAGGGGGGCTAGTTTTCTTCCAATCACTTTCGACTATTAGAACAGGGCACTAGCCCTTCAAATTTCCAATTGAATGAGCCCTTTTTGTAGTTTCTACGACAACCCTTTGTATAAAAACCTCATATTACCCCCAGGGCATAACTTACAACACATACCCTGAGGGCTGGGGGGGGGGTTATAATTCTCAAAGACCTAATTTCCAGAATTTTTAACTACATTGAACAAAATGTCTACTAAATTTTGATTGGATGTGATTGGGGAAATGGTGGGCGTGAGAGGGCGGTTAGTTGCCCTCCAATAACTTTTGACTTTTAAAAAGGGCACTCGCCTTTTTCAATTTCCAGTTGAATGAGTATTTTTGAAGTTTCTACGACAACGCTATCTATAAAAAACATCATATGCCCATAGGGCATAACTTACAACCCTTGCCCTGAGGGATGTGGCGGTTTGTCATTCTGAAAGACATATTTTCCAGAACTTTATACTACGTTTAACAAAATAGTTATCTCAAAATTTTGATTGGATGTGTTTGGGAAAATTTTGGGCGTGAGAGGGAGGTTAGTTTCCAGTCAAGTACTTTTGACTATTAAAAAGGACACTAACCCTTTCAATTTCCAATTGAATGAGCCCTTTTTTGAAGTTTCTACGACAACACATTCTGTAAAAACTTTATTTGCAGAACTTTGAACTACGTTGAACAAATAGCTATCTCAAAACTTTGATTGGATGTCTTTGGGGAAACTGTGGGCGTGAGAGGGGGGATGGGGATTGTTCCCTCCAATCACATTTGACTATTAAAAAGGGCACTAGCCCTTTACAATTTCCAATGAAGTAAGCCATTTTTAAAATTGCTACAACAATATTCTCTATAAAAACCTTATATGCCCCCAGGGCATAACTTACAACTCTTTCCCCGAGGGTTTGGAGGGGGGTTGTCATACTCAAAGACATAATTTCCAGAATTTTCAGCTACGTTGAAAAAATGGATAACTGAATGAGCCCTTTTTGAAGTTTTTACTACAACCCTTTTTATAAAAACTATATGTGCCCCCAGGGCATAACTTACAGGCCTTACTCTGAGGACAGCGAAGGGGGAGAGCTTGTCATCCTCAAAGAAATAATCTCCAAAACTTTCAACAACGTTGAAAAAATTACTATCTCAAAACTTTGATTGAATGAGGGTTGACATTTTAGTCGCTCACCAACTAAGGGTAAATCTGAGGGAATGCTGACTCCCACGCCATAATATATATTTGTCAAAAGATGATTAGCATATATTCATCCTTCACAAATCAATTGATTCATGTATAAAGAAGCGATTAGGACCGACCTAATTTCACTTCTTGCCTGTGGTCACTATAATACACAAGTACCAAGCAAGGAGTGCAGCTAATATAAAATATTGTTTAGTACTGGAGTAATACTAAACAATATTTTTTTGGGGACTGAAAATTTTTTTTGGACTGAATTTTTTTTTGACATACAAATGATTCAACTTTTTTTTTTATTTGTGTGGCTGCACCAATGGTACTCTATGGCTGCTCATCGACACTACCCGGCTGTTCCAGTGGTACTCTATGTCTGGTTATTGACACTAACTAGTTTTTGTATGTATCAAATCAATAATTTTTGTACATTGGAGGGATAAACACTTGCATTATATGTTTTAAGAAGTGAAAATGAATTATTCGAAGTAATTGTGTGCACATGATAAAATTATCTTTGCGTTGAATTATGATAAGGAGAAATATTTGAACTATGAGACAAACATTAATAGGGATCTTATTGGAAATGTATGCGTGCTTTGTCATGACAGCGAGGAGCTAAATTCCTATGGAGTACCCAAGAATTTCCATCGTGCGAATGGTGGATATACGAGAGTATCATTCCCAGAAAAGTTAATGTTCAAAAGGAATGCAAACGTAAAAATAAACATCGATGATGAAGGACAAATTCCTGCTACTGTTAGTGGTAGCACGTTACCTGTTGATAGAGCATATTGTCATCTTTACAGAATTGGCATTATAAAGAAGACAGGCATAGTGCTGTACTAATTTTATTAACCATATCTTGTCTACGTGCCAAAACTGTTACATGTGTAAAAGTAATATGATAATAGACAGTGAAATCACAGGCAATATAAAAACGGCATTGGTAGAAAATACCACTAATGAATACAAAAAATGAACGGATGGAAAATAAACCGCAAGTGAACGTTATTACTATCATTGATCTTATACCTACAAATATAGTCAATGAACCCAATAATACCAAAGACAAAACGCATATTGATCCTGTAGGTGACACCCCAGTAAAAATTGTTTATAACTTAAAATGGATTAATGATTATTCTACTGATTACGAACTAAGAGAGGAGAGTAGCTATACTATCAAGAGAAAACATGATGAATTATTTTATGGATAGGATTCAAATGTTCAAAGTTGCTAATGATATTAATTATGTATAATAATGCATGTAACATATTTTTATGTTAACATTCTACATGTCGTTTTCTCATTAAAAGTATTTTATGCATTACTTTGTTGGGTTTTGGATAGTATTGGTAAGGTCATAGTAAAGTTGGTTTCAATAAATTTGATTTTGTACAGACTGTTCAGAGGCCTATTATGCATCCTAAACAATCATAAACTGTTCTTACAAATTACAAAATATTTCTTACAAAACAAAAAAAAAACATTCTTACAAAACAAAATACATCCGAAGAAATCTGATATTGTTTTTACAAAATACAAAATACTTCTTACAAAACAAAAAACATACTTCTTAGAAAGCAAAAAATTATCCTTACAAAACATATATACAACCTAGACAATTCCAAATTCTTCTTACAAAATTCAAAACACTTATTAAGAAACAAAAAATAGTTCTTACATAACAAACAAACTATATAATCTAAAATTCTTATTACAAAATACAAAATACTTCTTACGAAACAAAAATAATTCTTACAAAACAAAAATACATCCTAAACAATTGCAAAATTTTCTTAAAAAATACGAAATACTTCTTAAAAAACAAAAAATACTTCTTACAAAAAAATATATATTCTCACAAAACAAAAATACATTCCACGACATCACAAATTTTTCTTACAAATTTCAAAATACTTATTAAGAAACAAAACATAATTCATACAAAACAAAATAAATTTTTACCAAATCATATTATTGACTTACGAATAAAGTAAACATACCACTAGATGCCTTTTTTTATGCTCTTTCCAAATATAATAATCATTTTTGTCGGAAATAAATTTTACTCCCACCCCTATTTATACCAATTCAGGGTATATATGTGCATATTAGAGGGGTGGGGGTAAATTTTATTTCTGATATAAATGAGAGGTAAGATTAAATTTTCCCCCCATCCCCTAATGTGCAAATATATACCCTGTATTCGTATATATAGGGATGGTGGCTAAAATTCATTTCCGACAAAAATGATTATTATATTTGGAAACAGCATATAAAGAGGCATCATGTGGTATATTCACTTTATTCGTAAGTCAATAATATGATTTGGTAAAAATTTACCAAAAATACTTCTTACAAAACAAAAAAATGATCCTTACAAAACAGAAATACATCCTACAAAATCACAAGTAAATGGTGGTCGTGAGAGGAGGGTTATTTGCTCTCCAATATTTTTTGACTATGAAAAAGGGCACTAGCCCTTTCTATTTCCAATGAAATTGGCCCTCTTTGAAGTTTCTACAATAACGCTTTCTATAAGAACCTTATATGCCCTCACGGCATAACTTTCAACCCTTGCCCTGAGGGCTCTGAGGGGGTTGTCACCCTGAAAAACCTAATTTACAGAACATTCAATTACGTTGAACAAAATGGATATGTCAAAATTTTGATTGGATGTGTTTTTGGAAATGATGGGCTTGAGAAGGGGGTTAGTTGCTCTCCAATCGCTGTCGACTATTAAAAGAGCCCTTCTAATTTTCAGTCGAATGAGCATTTTTGAAGTTTCTACGACAATATTTTCTATAAAAACCTTATATGCCCCCCCAGAGCATAAATTACAACCCTTACCCTGAGGTCTGTTAGGAGAGTGTCCTCTTCAAAGAAATAATTTTCAGATCTTTCAACTACGTTGAACAAAATGGCTATCTCAAAATTTTGATTGGATGTGTTTGGGGAAATGGTGAGCTTGGAAGGGGTGGTAGTTACCTTCCAATCACTATCAGCTATTAAAAAGGGCACAAGCTCTTCCAATTTCCAATCGAATAAGCCTTTTCGAAGTTTCTACAACTTCTTTGATATGAAGTGCCCTGGTCTAAAAGAAACAAACCAAAAACAAATAAATAATACATTGCGCCAACATCGTTCTTTACTTTGGCAGCGCTATTGTGCTGCCTATGATCAAAACATAATTTGCATTTTACTGAAAAACAAAATACACTTCAAATATTTTTCACTTATTTTTACTATAATAAATGAAGAACTATTAAAATTCTTAGGAATAAATGTCTGTATGTATATGAAACTGACAATCCACGCTCAATTTTTTTTTTTTTTGTATGTTTTTTCAGTAATGTTCCAATTATTTTCTTTTCTTGAAAAGTGATGAGGGTTATCAGTCCCACTCTTGTTAGTTATTGCTTGTTTTGAGTTTTACTCGGTCATTTATTGTATTTTCTGTTTGTTTTGAGTTTCATTTATTTATTGATGGTCATTTTTGGAAGTTTTAAGATAGGAAGGTCATTTGACTATATTTCTGCTCATTTATGGATTAATAGAGCTCTTTACTCTTCTTTGAAAAACATGTTTTGTTTTTGGCCTGGGAGAAGTTCATCCAAATATATTTAAAATTTAAGTAGGAATTGCGTGAAGAGATCAAAAACCAGGGATGCCTTACCGCCACATAAGGATCAGAAACTTATAAACTATGGACAGGAAAGGAAGGTGTCTCTTCAAATCAAGGTAAAATTATATTTCTTTTTTTTTTAGCTTAGTTGCCTCAATTTAGAAACTTCGTGGTTATTTTCTCCCTCAACAACACTTGACCATTACTTCAGTATACAGCAGGCCAGCAGTAAAACAGAGTTTGAATTTATCTCCTTTAGGAATAAGAACAAGAAAAGAGATTTTAAAGAACAACGGTCAAACTAAATGAGGCTAGATTCTAAATTCAAACAGTTCGTGGTACCAAATTGTAAGTAAAGAGAAACTTGTGCTAATTGTAATGCAACTAATAGATAGAATTTCAATAATAATATGCCTAAGAAAAATTGTCACTATTATGATTCCAAATTTGAAAAATTCTTTAAATTCTAAATTCACCATCAAAAGTTATGAGTCTGAGAAAATCTACTTAATTTTGTTGTTTGAATATGACACCCCCCCCCCCATCCCACAGCCCTTAGGGCTAAGGTTTTCAGTTATGCCCTGGGGCATATAAGGTTTTTATAGGAAGCGTTGTCGTAAAAATTTCAAAAATTGCTCATTCGATTGAAAATTGAGAGGGCTATTGCCCTTTTTAATAGTCGAAACTAATCGGAGGGAGAATCACCCCCCCCTTACGTCCATTATTTCCCCAAACATTTCCTATCAACATTTTGATATGGTCATTTTTTTCAACATAGTTGAAAGGTCTGGAAATTATGTCTTTGAGGATGACAACTCTCTCCCATAGTCATCAAAACAAGGGTCGTAAGTTATGCCCTTGGGGCATATAAGGTTTTTATAAAAAATTTTGTCGTAGAGGCTTCAAAAAGGGCTCATTCAGTTGGAAATTGAGAGGACCAGTGCCTTTTTTATTAGTCGAAGGGATCAGAAGACAAATGCCCCCCCCCCAACACCCATCATTTCCCCAAACACTTCCAATCAAAACTTTGAGATAGCCATTTTGTTCAATGTATTTGAAAGGTCTGGAAATTATGTCTTTGAGAATAACAAATCCCCCCAGCCCTCAAGGCAAGGGTTGAAAGTTATGCCCAGGGGGCATATAAGGTTTTGTATAAAAAACGTGGTCATATAAACTTCAGAGGGGGCTCATTGGATTGGTCCTCAGGCGCTCTAGATCTCTTTTTAACAGTCAAAAAGATCAGAGGGCAGCTACCCCCCCCCCTCTGACACACATACACGTCGTATTGTCTCGAAATGCATCTAATAGAAATTTTGAGATAGTCATTCTATTCAAAATAGTCCAAATATCATATAACAATGCTTTTGGGGTTGAAACAAACCCCAGAGATTAGGCAAGGGTTGTAAGTTATGCCCAGGGGGAATCTAGGGTTTTTATGGAAGGGATGGCTATTTAAGTTTAGAAGAGGCGGAATCTTTTTTCCTGAAAAAGACTATGTCAATTTAACGAACAGAAATTAATTAAAAAAACTTTTTCCACAAAATAAGTTTTTCAAAAAAAAAGCAGAGACCTCCATTCAACCAAAAATGAACAAATATACGATCAAATAATCTATCAAGCATACAGCTACCACAAATCAGTATAAATAAAAAATGAAACCCAAAACAAACAGAAATTAAAATGAATAACAGAGTCAAACTCAAAACGAGCAGAAATTAATACAAGTAGGGTTCTAAACCCCTATGCTTTCTAAAAGCCAGAATATAATTTGTACTCTACTGAAAAAAAATCTTTTAAATGTTTTCATTTATAAAACTTTAAGAAATCAAAAATTAATTAAGATTTTAAAGAATAAATATCAGCATATGTATATTAAACTGACAATGCAAATTTTTTTTCACTAAATTCATTTGGATTTTTTCAGTAAACTACTAATTATATTCTAGCTTTTAGAAAGCATAGGGGTTTAAAACCTACTCGTTTTGAGTTTGCCTTTTTTATTTATTTTAATTTCTGTTTGTTTTGGGTTTCATATATTTATTTGTACTGATTTGTCGTAGTTGTATGTTTGGTAAATTATTTGATTCTTTTTTTGTTCATTTTTGGTTTAATGGAGTTTCTTTACTTTTTTTTTTGAAAAATTTATTTTGTGGAAAACAATTTTAATGAATCCTGAGAAGGAATGAGGGTTGTCAGTCCTAATCATGTTAATTTTTGCTCGTTTTGCAGAATTTCTGCTCAATCTGTTCAATTTGCTCGTTTGTTTCATTTATTTATTGACGGTAGTTTGATTGTTGGTTGTTTTATGCTCATTATTGCTCATTTATTAATTTATGCTCATTTATTGCTTAATGGAGCTCTTTACTTTTCTTTGAAAAACTTGTTTTGTGGAAAAAGTTTTTAACATTAATTTCTGTTGGGTTTTTTTTTATATCATTAATTTCTATTTCAAGAAAAATGATAATAACATTTTATGTCTTTTGGTGTTTTTTCGAAAAGAATCCATAGTTTTCCTTGCTATTTGTATGTTTGAGAAATTTTTTCAACAGTTTTTAATCCTGACACAAATAGTATTCTTTAATTTAATTTTATACCTCCTGAGTTTAACCTGAAAATAAATCTTAATGTCATTCCCCAAAAATTGTATATATGCTCTTTGACAACCTGAATATACTTACTCTCTTTTGATTTATTGAAACAGTAGGGGAGATTGGGGCAATGGCATTCACCTAAGGTAAAGTGAGAATAAAAACTAAAAGAAAATTCTAACGTAATCATGTTAAATCGCTAACATAGTATGTTTTACCTATTGCATACTTAAATTGAGCCTTAATCAAGATTACCTATAGGCATTAAGCATTGTTTTGCAAAATCAGCTTTGAACGGTATTACCCCCTATCTTAAGGTAATGGCAGTCGGTTATGTCATATTCTACTAAATAGCTGTAAACTAAAAAATTTGAGAAATTTTGATGACATAAACACGTTAAACTGAAATCATTATATTTATATTGTTACATAATTCCGTATTTAGGAAATTACAAAAATGTAATTAAAAGTATAGCCATAATTAGGAATCAATTATTTGAAAAAAAACAAAAGCATCTTTCCGTACTAAAAAAGGCTTACGAAATTTAAGCGTCATATATTATTCACATAAATTATGAGTTTTCAGAACTTTAAGTTAATTTTACTTTCTTGAGCACATTTCACATAAATACCACTGAGGAGTGTCCCATCCAGAACATTCTTGATGTGCCCATAATACACAAGAAGTGCACCGATATCACATTTCTCCATCTTTCCCGGTGTCTTCGCAATAGAAACAGGTTTCTTTACCGATCCCTGTCAAACATAGCTCACTTTCTGATTCGTCTTCACAAATGTTTTCCTCATCAATTGAAATGTCGGAGTCAGATTCAAAAAGTTTCCTGATCATTTTCTTTTGCTCCGCTTTTTGTGCTTTTCTTTCAGGAACAGCAGACTGTTTCTTTTCTCCATTAAGTTCTTTTTTTACTCGATTAGTTCTTTGGTTCTTTTCTTCTTTCATTTTTAGTTTTCCTTGATCTTGGTTTCTTTTTCTTCTCGCTTTCTTTTTTTTCTTAAAGCAGTATTTTCATCGGTGTTGAAGTCAAGATCTGAGAATGTTGCTTTTGTCCCGCTCCTTTTCTTGGCTCATCGGCCCAACTACCGCATCCAGGTAGAGGAGAAATCTCTTGTATAGACACATTAATTTTGTGTTAGGGTGAATATGAACTTTATCAAGTTGGGCAGAGGAATCCAAGTTTTTTTCAGTCGTGACTTCGTATCAGTCTACTTCTGCGATGACTTCATTTCCAGTAGCTTTCAAGGAAATGTCCACACAAACTGGCGTTAAGTCTTGATTCTTCTGGAGGATGTCCTCTACCAGAAAATCTTCATCTGTGAAAATTCCTGGGTTAAGAGGATGGATCCCAGTGTTTTTGAACCCACTTGTGCGTCAGCTGAGCAATGAGTGGAATGGTTGTCCAGAATAAGAAGCATTTTGTTGTCATTACTAGCATGAGTAAACCGAGCAAAGTGTTATAATGAAACAACGAACAGTTCTTCATTGATTCAGCCTGTCTTAGAGCATGAGCAAAGTGATCTAGGTGGTCCATTTTTTTTCTAAGAGTGGGGACATATGAGTTCGAGGAAATAAGAACTTTGGTGGAGCATAAAGGCCTCCCGAACTCATTGCACAGACAACTGTAATGTTTTTCCCCTTTCCCAAATTGTTATAAAACCCAGACACTTTTGGTCCCATTCTGCCAGTATCAGACCAGTGGTGATTCATGTTCCATCTACGTTCCAATAATTGGTATATTTAAACTTGTATTTATCCATTGCCTGTTCTAAATTTTGGAAAAAAAAAGATTTACTTCCTCTTTGCTAAACCCCATGGCTCTTCCGATGCTTGTGGCTTCAGGTTTGCGCATACTAATTTTGTTTCTGTTTATGAACCCGTACATCCAATCCAGGCCAGCCATTTGAGTTTCTTTATCAAGTCTATGGCTTAACAGGTTTCTTTTTGCATATGCAAATGCTATTTTTATTAATTTCAGTGCAGTGATGCCAAAGAAGATCTTCGGTTAATTTTTTACATGATTGAATTGGTCAGGAGCTTTTCAAATCGATAATCCTCTGGAAATGGCTGTCTTTGCTTACTTTAAGTCCTTTGCAGTCCATTTAGCTTTATCTGTTTTCCTTATGCATTTTCTGGGCATCTGAAACATAGAAAAAAAAGTTGAGTACTAATGGAGTAAAGCCGGTCACGCCTGCTATTACCCCTAGTGCGGTGACCACCATTACCCCAGCCGCATGGTTATTATTTAACAACTAAAAATCAGAATATCAGTGCTTAAACCTTAATAAAATGCCACATGATACAACAGTATGGCTTACCTTGTTATTGTGAGATAAGTCTCGTTCGGTGAAATGTAAAAAGAAAGAGCTGATAATGGATTAAACTATTTTATTTATATTTTTTTTTATTTTAAACTTTTTTTAAACGTCAAAACAGTCTATCTTACACAACAGACTAACTAAGACTGGCAAGATACCGAGCGCTCCAGTAGTATTTCCATAAACTGTCTTGAGATGGCAGCACCAATCGGTATGAATTTGCGTTATCCACTTTACGAGAAACCATAGTGACCGCCATTACTCGCTGACCGCCATTTGCCACTGACCGCCCTTACCAGTAGTAAGTATCTATTGAATTCTGTATCCTGTATACACCTTTTCAAAGAGAGTGAGTATCCTCTCACATGGTCTTATGCTCCTTCCATTGTTATTCTATGGGACTAGTCTAGTTTAGTTTTTCAAAGAAAGTGAGTATTTGACATTTTTGCAAAAAGGGATAAGGAATTCGCAAATTGGACTCTACGAACGATATTAATTTATGTTTTGAATAATAGGAGTGTGAATGATTCTAATTAGTGACTGGATTGTATGACGGAGGAGAAAAAAAGGATTAAACTGATTAACAGTTAAGGTAACCCCGAAGGGGTTGTTAACTCAGGTAATTTGTCACTTGACCTAGCTTTACCTCTCCGATGTGGTCTGTATAATACACAAGTAACGTTTGAAAAGTATTGTCAATTTAAAATAGGATCTAACGTTCCCTTCGTTCCCCCATTTCTGAGGGGCAAGGGGAGGGTAGGAGAGGGGGAGGGGGAGTCAATTTTGGAGGTAACACATTCTAAATGAGAAATCGTAAAATGCCCAAGACAATGAACAAGTCCCAATATGGCAAGTATTTAGTTAATATAATGCTTGGAAGAGAAATTAAGTTTTGAGGGGGGTGTAAAAA
>JAQQPU010000197.1:93782-118979 GCA_029168905.1 Artemia sp. Kazakhstan ARC1039 | reverse complement strand
AATTTTCAAGCCTAAATTAGCCAGAATCAAAGTACTAAAAACTCATAGAGTAATTCGAAACATTCGGTAAATTTCAGATTTTTTTTACACTTATTTGCAAAAATGTTAAATGACAGATACAATTGATGCCTTACAATACTCTTTCCAAATGCAGTAATCGCTACCATCAAAGTTTTCGTTTTAAACCTCTAAAGGAGCACAAACTTCAGGGTAACACATAGCTTCTTACGATTTTTTAGTAGTAGGAATAAGTTTAATAAAAACATACTATTCAATTCAAAAATTAATGCTTCGTGGATGTTTGACAGCTTCTTCTTAACTTCTTGTAGCTAGCAAATTAATATTTAAAAAACAACCCTAAGTTGATGTTATTGTTAAAAACCGAGCTGTTTGTAAATCAGAATGGCTGAGTGGTCTAAGGCGACAGACTTGGGTTAAGCTGGTGTATGAAAGTTCTGGCCTTCGAAACAAAAAGTGCGTTTTAATTTTGAAATATTTTTAATCATGTTCGATTAATATCTAACAAAAATATTTAATTTCGAAAGTGGCATAATTTAACAGCCATTTTTTTAGTAGTTTAATTTTAAAGTTGCATTTTATCAGAGCACTAGCGGTGACATGGTGAAAAGTGAAGAAGGAATCTATTCTTTGTGTGTGTGTTTTGTTTTTGTTTTGTTTTTTCTATTTTTCGGGGAAATTTGTTTGGAAGCACCGGCGGTAGTAACTTGCGAGGGGGGCCAATCCGAAGGAATATTGAAACTTCTAGTGCCTTTTTAAAGGGTTTATAGTGACTGGAGTTCATTCAGGCCTCATGCTCTTTTATGTCCCTGTAACCCCTCATGGATTAAAATTGAATATTTCTTTCCGAATATTCGAAAGGTCAATAAATACGCGTCTGGGGATAACAAGACCTGCTTAGCCCTAAGGGTAAAATAAGGGGGTAAGTCATCTAAAATATGCAAATGTCCTATTGTTCACAAACAGATTTTATCAAACCCTGCACGCGAGCGTAGCCAATGTAAAGAACGAGTTTTTAGTCATTTTTTAAGTTTTTTTTTTCCTGCCACTTCGTATTTCTGCAACCACACAGGGGGTCATAGAAACTTGGAAGGGGGTTCATTCGATCGGAAACTGAAAGTCTTGGGAGACTTTTTAAGGTCAAAAGTAAAAAAGGGCAGTCAGCCTTTCTTTTGTTTCCAAGCAGCCGATTCCCCCCCCCCCCATGGCACCAGATCAAAATTTTTAGATATTCACAAAATTCAAAAAGCATGCCTATATGTATGACATTACCCACATATCCACGAAGGAAAGAGCCCTAAAATATATGAATTGCGTTTGGTTCAGAGAACCGATTTTCCCGAAAAAAGGCAAGTATTTGAACTTTTTTTATCAGCTTGAAAATTACAGTCTTAAGTCCTTGGGTCGAGTTGACCCCAATGCACAAATATATATTTAGCACCAGTAGACCGAGCTTTGCTTGGTCCCTGTTACGTGGCAGGCTTGATGAATATGAATCTGAGGTCACTCATATGAGAGATGTTTTTTTTTTTTTTTTAGTTAGGCTCTAAACGAATTTTCCCAAAGTCATAACCTGTCTAGGTCATCTTTTCAAAACAAGTCAAAGTACAGTTTTTAATGCTACATCTAGTATGGTTTTGCAATAAGAGGGCCCTGCATCCCACAGGACCCGTATTACAGGCCCAGTAATACTCCCTAGAATTAAGGGAGACGAGTAGAGAAACCATCCCCTCCCTCTTCTTATATGTTTTTCTGAGTGCCAAAAAATAATTCAGCCCCCAGCCCCCCTGCACACACGCGCGCAGAAAGAACCACTAACCCGCCTCTCTAACTGCTTGTGCACAACTGTACATCACAATACACGGTTTTTAAATATTCCGTGAAGCTTTCAAGTGACAATGGGCTGCTTGCATGTTCAGAAACAAACGTTCAGGTTCAGGTACGATCTCTTGTCCATCTTTAAAGGGTCTTGGAACTTTCAACTTCTGTTGTACTGAATCTTCTTCCGAAATACTAGAATCACTAATGTGCCGCAATCATCCCTGGAAAGAGGAATAAGCGAATAAATACGCGTCTGTTAACCGTTCTTCTAAAAGAAAGTACAGTATTTCATAGCTATATTGGAAGTTGAACTCTCTACAACAGGGTTCTCTAATATACTAAATTCGGTGGTGTAATTTTCATCGAGAACTCATCCCTTTTTGGGGTTGTTTATCCTTTTTTTTTAAATCAAACTAACCTTTTCAGGCTTTTAACTTTTGATGGCTAACTTTAAGCCTTCTGAACTTTACATATTTCGAATCATCATTATTAGTAAATTCTTTTAATGCAAATATTGTTGTTAAAACCCTATTTTTTAGTTTCAGTTACTACTCTTCATTCGTACCAATTAGAGGGGGTAGGGTTGAATTTACTTCCTAGATCTTTTGCGTTTCCCCAGTAGATTTTTAATGAAAAAATAACTTTTTTTGGTATTTCCATTGAAAAATAAATTTTTTGGTATTTACATAGAACCAGATTGAAAAAAAACTGTCCTTCGCATGGATTTTGAAAAATAAATTTTACTCCCTCCCTCCTAATATTTTCTTGAATGGACGCCACTGCAACTGTTACGAGTCAATCATTGCTCACGGTTCGTTACACCGAACTGTTGGATAGGAAAGGTGGGATATCTAATGCAGAGATGTGTTTTCCACCGACCTGATTTGGCAACCTACAACTGTTTGATGACACTTTGGCACTAATAACTACTACTAGTAGTACTCTAACTAATAACTTACGGCAGCACCGAGCCACCTGAGGCCAACACACTACGCACGGTACTCCTTTATCCCAATCTATTCAAAGCCTCCTTCTTTACACCTTCCCAAGAAGTTTTAATGTTCCTCAGATGGGACCGTAAAAATACCCCCCCCCTCCCTACATTTAGAATAAACATTTGCAACTGACAACTATTTGATGACGATCATGCCTTGTTGATCACATTTATTCGAAAACATATTTTCTCTTTTCACTCTTTAGCTCTGGAGTCTCTTCCAAATATTGTGTTCAAGATTACCTTCTAATTCCCAGTGGTTCCGCCAATGGAGAATCACCTACACAAGACAGGTATTGTGGTGGTGCCCTGAATCCTAATCATGGATTACGGAGTTATCAGTCGATTGTAGGTACGTTCTGATTCATGCACATTTTTTTTCTATTAGTAAAAAACTTTCGCAGAAATAGAACAGAGATTTTAGCCAGTATTCCGAAAAATTGTGATCCACAGCTGACTCTAGTCTGTATCTAGTTTTCCAGTCTCAAAGCAAGTTTTCTTTTTGTTTTTAAGTATCGTTTTTTTGTATTTTTTTTTACCCTTTTTTATGCTGATCGTAATCAATCAATCAATAATTTTATTCATAGTAAATTATAATTTTTAATTTATTCAAAAAAATCGTTTTTGCAATGGGCTTTTGATGTCCCAGATTTTAATGTGTATAAGATCCGAAGAAAAAATAGTTTTGACATCAAAACTTTTTTTTATGATGATTTTGAAAAGTTTTTTTTTTGGGGGGGGGGGGTTAATTTATTGACTGAAAATCTATTTTAAATTTAATATAAATCCAATTTCGGGAAATGATTTTTGTCATTACACTGAACAGCATTTATTTGTTATATTGATTGTAAAAGTGTAACACAGAGAAACCTTTTTTTTTCTTTTTAATTGGTTTAAAGTGTTTTTTTTTCATATTTTTATCTTTCTTAGACGTGGAACAGGGTATATCTGATTTTAAATTGCAATAATACATCCGTGTAAAGCTTTTGTTTTTTCCTTTATCGGAATCAGCGTTGTGGAGCTCGGTAATGGTAAGAAAGGGAATTCTAAATTTGTAGGGGGTCCTTGGACTCGTTTGGAGCATAAGACTATCTTTTCGACCCAGATAAAAAATTCGATACTTTTTTTTATTTATAGCAAACAGTTCTGGATAGGTCAATCCGGGAATTTCAATTTCATTTGTCCTGTAGAATTTTTGATTTTGATTGAATTTTATGAAATTCAGTCTCCAGAAGAGACTCGGGCACAGAAGTTCATTGAACATAATCTGGTGACAATCTGATTCTTAGGTGGATGGAGAAGGCCTTTTGAATACTTTCGATCGCATATCTGCCAGAAGGTGTTGTCATATCTTAACTAAACCTTATAGAAAATAAGAGCTACTGTTCTAGTTGTGCCTTTGGGCTGTCCAGCTATAGCTAAGCCTATTTCGGGTTGTGGAGGGTCCATCAATCGTTTTCATCGGGATTTCTACCAAAAAAATATTCCCATATGTTAACCAAACTTGGGAGGAAGTAAGATCTAGTGTCTTTGTGTCTTTTAAAGATCTTAAATTGAACAAACCCATGGTATTCCTATATTCTTGTCTTTAGGACATCTAGAAAAATGTTGGAGAGGGAGGCATAATGTGTTTTTCAAGCTCCAGGGACAGTTTTTTTCAATTTTTCGTATGGAAAACTCAAAAACAGGTATTTTAAAATGTGCCCACGTTTCGTTGGTGCATCCCTAAGCACTAATTCTGCATCCACCTTTTCGGAATGTTTAAGAAAAAGGACTTCGGATTTCAATCAACATTGTGAGAAGTGACGGTTCGTTTTTCCAGTAACAAGTAAGAAGCAAAGTAAGTAGTAATATTTCATGTGACGTTCTGCTTTTGGAAGTCAGTGATCAATTTAACCTCTATCAGTGAAGAGGAGAAGCAATACACACTAGACTAATTATCTTAGTCTAGTGTGTAAGGACTTGTTAAGCATGAAAGGTTATGATGAAAGGAGCGTGAGCTAGCCACTTAGTATAGAAGATTACGTAGGTAGCGCAGAATCTGCTTAACTCTTATTTTTACAGAATGTATGTTTTTTCAGTGATATGCACCACTGTTTGGTAGTATGACCTCTTAAAATGGGAGGCTATGTGTATACCTTTCCAGCAATTCCAAAACGATTGACTGCCTCGGATTTTTTGTTTCAAAAGTCTGGCTGGACAAAAATTTTCGACATTGGGACTCTCCTGCAGCACGATCTGAAACTTGTGAACTTCGTTGTAGCTTTCTAGCCATTATAAATTGATTGGCTATCACATAATGTTTACTCAAAAACATTTCGACTGCGGTAATTAAAAGTGTGACATATGCCATTTTAGTCGAAAATGAGTTATGTATATGTCATGGGTAAACTAAACACGAGGAATCGAATGGTGCAATCAGAATTTTCATACCTTGTACCGTTACAAAAAAAAAGAGACATAAGCCTCTAAGTGGCGTATTTATCTTTTTTTATCAGGTCTTGTTGCAATTCAAAATGACAGAAGAGGATTATCTTATAGGACTATAACATAGACTATAACTATAACATATTTGTCTCCTTTTTTGCCAAGGAAAAAGGAGACATACGCCATAATATAGAATAAATTTGAATTCGGTCAGAATACTTGAATTTAATTTATACCACTGGAAAAAGCATTAAAAGTTGGTTTAGAATATATTCCCTTTATCCCCATTAGCCTCATCCTTCAGAGTGACCACAACCAACAATATTTTTTCCGTTTTTTGGCTCTCCAGAAAAGTTACAAAAATGAAATATGTTGCACTTTGATTATCACAACCGATTTCTGCTCTGTGCGGCACAACTTTTTTGTTTTGCAGCACAAAACGGCACAATTGTTACTTTCCAGAGCCTAATTTTTCTTTTTTTACATGCTCAATAACTCAATTATCAGTAATTATTTACTTTTAGCTTTATTCTATAAAAAAAAATTTAAACCCTAAAATATCCTTACAATATAAAACATTTTGCATAATATATTTTGCATAAACATTATGCATAATACATTTCTGCACTTTTAGTAGTGCAAATTGCTTCTATTTTCTGGGTATTCGCTGTTTTAGGACGAAAATGATAACAAATAATTAATCATCTTTAATAATAATTGAGTGTTGGCACATCTCCACTATATTATTCGATAGTATATACCGTTTTACCCGCACAGTACAAAGTGAATGTCCCTTAATTCTACGATGTTTTGGAATTTCGGTCGATTTATCCATCTATCGGAATTGACGCCAATGATTACAAGCCTGCATTTACATTCCTTTTAGCAGCTAAAACGCTTTTTACTTTATTCCAGTCTTCAGGGAATTCGAAAACAATTTCCCTAGTAAATACTATTACAACAGTTAAAATTTAAATGTATGTTTACCTTGGTTATCCTCAAAGATTATTTCGTTTTGTCCCATAAATCATTCGCACACAAAGTTACTAGTTCTCATTACGTTAGTAAACATCAAATGCTGATTGTTCAGTTGTCTGCTGCAAAGTGTAACAGGCAATGGCAATCAATTGCAAACAGAACATTTCGGGTAAAACCGTGCTAAAAAAAAATAATGTGAAAAAAATAATGAAAAAAAATAATTAAAAATTTTTTTTCGGGGGGTTTTACACACAAAAAAAAACTCAAAAATGCATAAAAATTTGTTTATATCCGTTTTTGTTACGTTGTACGTATCAGAGAAACATTTGGTGGGGCGGGGGGGATTCGAACCCCTCTACCCCCTCCCTCCCCCCAGGGTACGGCCTTGTGTCTTTTTGCAATTTTATGTTGGTTATTGCACACGGTCGTGCTCCCGAATCCTTTATTGCTATGTCCAAGTAAGTATGTGAGCTGAGGTAGACAGAATGACTCCATGGGCTGCTAATACGTCTTTCTCTGGATATTTGTCCTTTTCCATCTTTTCTTTTGAGGGTCTTAGATTTTCTCAATTGGCATCAGTTGATTTTCTCATTAAGTTTTTTAAAAGACTGTCTATATTTTACATTTAGTCTATATCTTTATTACACTGATTTAAATTCACAAGGACAGTGTAAATGAAATCTGATTGCTTGAATTGCTAAAGTGTCTTTAAAAATGAGGGAAAATCGAAAATTCTATTTTTAAAAGAAAGGATCTTCATGCGTAATCATGCAGTTTTAGGAAGTAGTAGACGTCAAATAAAAAAAAAAGAAACGTGGGCGAGAAGCCAGCCAAAAAAAAGCCCAAACTTATGGCACCAAAGAGTTAAGAAGATATGGTTTTTCTTTGAAGACCAGGGCCAGATAAATGGTGATTGGAGCGAATGGGCCCAATCGGGCCCCGTGTTTGAAGGGGCCCCGCGCTTCCATTAAAATGAACAATTGATTTTCGAAATTGTGAAACGTTCTTAACAATTCCAGTAAGCGTTGCTTCTGGAGAGAGGTCATTTTCCATGCTAAAACCTATAAGATAAACGAAAATAAAGATCAAAGAGATATGTAGTTAGAATATTAGCAAAACCAACAATTAGAACAGGACAAAATCGAAATTAGAGAGCATAGAAATATGCAGTTAAAACATAAGTGGCAGCGAGAATCACAGCGATACAAAAACGAAAGTGAAGAACAAACAAAATATGCGGTTACAAGACATATGACAATGAGGATTAGAGCGAATCAAAATTAAAATGAAGAACAGACAAATGTGTAGTTAGAAGATATACGACCGTGAGAACAAAGAATTTGCTGTTAGAAGATTTTTTGTTAGATTTTCTCAATTGCCATCAGTTGATTTTCTCATTAAGTTTTTTAAAAGACTGTCTATATTTTACATTTAGTCTATATGTTTGTTGCACTGATTTAAATTCATAAGGGCAGTGTAAATTAAATCTGATTGCTTGAATTGCTAAAATGTCTTTAAAGATTACGGAAAATCAAAATTCCATTTTTAATGGAAAGGATCTTCATGCGTAATCATGCAGTTTTAGGAAGTAGTAGATGTCAAATAAAGAAAGAAACGTGGGCGAGAAGCCAGCCAAAAATAAGCTAAAACTTATGGCACCAAAGAGTTAAGAAGATGTAGCTTTCCTTCTAAGACCAGGGCCGGATAAATGGCGATCGGAGTGAATGGGCTCTATCGGGCCCTGTGTTTGAAGGGGCCTCGTGCTTCCTTTAAAATGAATAATTGATTTTCAAAATTGTGAAACGTTCTTAACAATTCCAGTAAGCGTTGTTTCTGGAGAGAGGTCATTTTCGAGGCTTAAACCAATAAAAAAAACTACCTAATATCAACAATAATCAGTATAGACTAAATAGTTAAGCAATTATGTTGATTAAAAGTGAAGACACAATGAAAATGGATTTTAAAACCGTTTACAAGCAATTGCAGAACAAAAATTTAGAAATATGTACATTCACGTACCCATATTCACTGATGTAAATTTCAAAAGGCATTTTCATAATATCTAGGGGATACAAACGTAAATCAAGGTAAGCACCAAACAATCACAAAAAAAGAAGAAAAGAGGACAAAACTGTAAGCTCAAAGTAAACAAACTGGACAATCAACTAAGACAAGATCCAGAGAACAACCTGAGAAATGTAAATGTAAGACGGGTAATAATGAACAACCTAGACCAACAAAAGTGACAAGACTAATCCAAGCAGCTAAGGCAAAAGGCACTGAAAAATGTCCGAAGCAACGATAAACGAAAATAAAGATCAAAGAGATATGTAGTTAGAATATTAGCGAAACCGAAAATTTGAACAAGTCAAAATCAAAATTTAGGAGCATAGAAATATGCAGTTAAAAGATAAGTGGCAGCGAGAATCACAGCGACACAAGCCGAGGATCTGGAAGATGCAGCTAGACGGCATAATAGTAAAATTTTGTACTGGCACGTTAACAAATTGAGAGGGAGTAGTCAATCCGGACCTGTCCCAGTTAAAGATAGGAATGGGGTCGCAATTAGCGATAAGGAAAAAACTAAAGAGAGATGGGCCGAACATTTTGAGAACTTGCTTAACCGAGATAGAGTTGTAGGAAAAAATATAGAGGAAAATGAAAAAGTTTGTGATACTTTGGATGTAAAGAAAGATTTGTTTTGTGAGGAGGAATTAGCAACAGTACTAAAAGGATTAAAGAATAATAAGGCTCCAGGTGCTGATAGGGTGGTAAATGAGTTTCTTAAATATGGTGGCTCTGAGGTCAGAAATAAGTTATTGAAGATTATGAATATTATTTTTGAAAAAAGGGAAGTACCTAACGATTTTAGGAAAACCTTAATTAAGCCACTTTATAAGAAAGGTGATAAAAGTGAGTGTGGTAAATCGAGGCATTAGTCTGGTCTCTGTAGGTAGTAAATTACTTAGTAATATGATACTTTTTAGACTGAGAGATGCCCTAGACTAAGTTTTAAGAGAAGAGCAGTGCGGTTTTAGAAAAGGTAGAGGATGCGTCGACCAAATTTTCACTCTTAGGCTAATAATTGAGAAGTGCCTGAATTTTCAAACACCTTTGGTCCTCAGTTTTATAGATTACGAGCAAGCGTTCGATTCTGTTGATAGAAGAGCTTTAGTAAAGGTTTTATCCTTGTAAGGTATACCAGACAAGTACATTAAAGTGATTAGTGCTATGTACGAGAATAACACTGCTGCGGTTAAGGCAGAAAATGAGGTTAGCAGCTGGTTTTGTATTAAATCAGGAGTTAAGCAGGGCTGTGATGTATCCCCCTTTATATGGATTATTTTGATGGACTTTGTTTTAAGGAGCACAGGAAAGGCAATGGGAGACCACGGAATCAAATGGGGAGGAAAAAGTCTCCTGGACTTGGATTATGCTGATGATTTAAGCATCCTAGATGAAAGTGTGAGCAAAATAAATGAAGTTTTAGAGGTTTTGCGAGTTCAGGGCGCTAGAATTGGTTTGAAAATTAATGTTAGGAAGACTAAGTCACTAAGGCTAGGAATAAGTGAAGATGAAAAGGTGACGTTGGGTAATGAAAAGATTGATCAGGTGGGCAGCTTCACTTACCTTGGTAGTATTATTAGTAAAGATGGTGGGAGCAGTGAAGATGTTAAAAATAGAATACCCAAGGCTCAGGGTGTTTTTTCACAGTTAAAAAAAAGTCTGGAAGAATAGGAATATAAGTCTGCAAACCAAGATTAGAATATTAGAAGCTACAGTGATGACAGTGGTCAAATATGGCTCTGAAGCATGGACGCTCCGAAAAGCAGATGAAGATTTGCTAGATGTTTTCCAGAGAAATTGCTTAAGGATGGTTCTGGGTACCCGGCTGACTGACCGTATTTCAAACGATAAGCTATACGAAAAGTGTGGTTCAATACCGCTCTCTAGGGCTATAATGAAAGAAAGGTTGAGGTGGTTGGGGCACGTTGTGCGGATGAAGGATGACAGATTGCCGAAGGTTGTTCTTTTCGGCCAACCATCTAGGGCTAAACGGAAAGCAGGTCGTCCCCGTCTGGGGTGGGAGGACGTCATAAAGAAGGATTAAAGGGAAATGGGATCTTCATGGGCGGGTGTAAAAAGGAAGGTATGGAATAGATTGGGGTGGAGGAGGATCTTGCGTAGCTGTGTTGGCCTCAGGCGGCTTGGTGCTGCGGTGAGTTGTTAGTAGTATATATATATATATATATATGTATATATAAAATTAAATATATAGAAGGGGCCCCGCAAAAAAATTCCAATCGGGCCCCACACTTAATCGATCTGGCCCTGTTGAAGACCCAGTTGGTTTTGGTGATCACCAGATTGTTAATGTTGGAATTCTTATGGACAAAAATTGTTGCCAAATTTAATGAATTAGTTTCTTGAATTAGTTGTTGATTTATTTTCTTCATTCAACAATGCAATACTGACGAAAATGTGAATACTGCCTTAAAACTTAATAACTTGGAACAACCACTAGAAAATTCTTACAAATTGTGGCTTCCAGATCGGTCCAAAGGGCAAAGATTGTGTTGATTGTCTTTGATGCTTTAAAGAGGTAATATGGATATTCGCAGGTCATATATATCATTAGCTATTCATTCGGTGTTGTTTCTTCTTTACAGTAATAGTTTCTCTCCCTTAAAAAAGGTAGGATTAAGACAACCAACAAGAATTTACTTCCGTCAGAATAATATTTTGAGAAAATTTTAAATTGTTTTTGAATTCTTTGAAGCTCAAGTTCTTTGAAACATTATTTTGGTTAGATTTTAAGGAAAGCCCTATAGGATTAAGGAAAGGAAGATAAGTAAATAATCAAGAGTCATTTTCAGTATCTGAAAAAAAAAACGATTTATTTTGACGCAATTTAGCAAGATTGGCAATTTTAGCCGTTTTTTTAAATTATTGTGCTTTAACAATTTCTATATTCTTTCTAATAAAAGAATCATTTTGAAGTTGTTGAAATAAGAGTTGTATTTATAGCCTGTTTCTCTAATAATTTTTTTTGCGGGACCTTGATTATTGGGACATTTTTCTTAATTTTATCCCTTCGTTATTATGTTCTATTTATAATATTTTATTAATTTTTTAATGCAATATATGAACATAGTTTCTACTAGCAACAAAAAATAAAAACAATTAATCCCCTATGACTTGATAGATGGACGATAGAGCTCAGGGATTTATGTCATATTATTCCATTTACAAACTTAGGAATAACAGATATTGGTTTTATGTCTCTGGCTTAATTGACCTCTTATAGAAGTACTTTCCAAATTTGGGTTATGTCTCGCTGGCAAGAAAAAAACTGTGTTTCTCTAGTTGTATATTTTAATAAGAAAATTAATACTAAACGCATATTTTGACTAATAGAATATTTTTCGAGGGGGATTTTTCTTAATTAATTTAAAGTTATTTTTGATGCAAAATAATGTCTTGTTGCAGTTCAGATTTTCTTTTTTTGTGTCTGCAATCTAATTCAACAAATAAATTAGTGGATTATCGACATAAAAATCTTCCTGATTTCCTAAAATGTTTTCTTCTTTTTTTTACAGGAGTTAATTGGCCTCTAATTAAGGTACAACATCTTGATTTTATTTCTTTTGCTTAATCAACCCCATACAGAACTTGTTTTCCAAATTGCGAGTTACGACCCACTGGGAAGACGCGGAGCCTTTTAACTATAATTCTTTCTCTAGTTGTATGTGTGTTAGTAAATATGCTTAATATCAAATAAAGTTTCTAGTAATGAAGTAATTTTTCGAGAGCTTTTTTTTAATTCCATAGGAATTAATTTTGCAGAAAAATAAACTTTGCCATTGCTTGATTTTTCTTCTGTGTTTACGTGTACAATTTACTATAACAAAAAGTTCAATATGATTTAATGTACAAAAATTTCCTTATTTATTTAATTTTCTTCTTTTTCTCTTTTTTTTTAGGTAATTGGTCTACTATTTGAAATTTTGGGGGAAAATTCATGAGTTTTATAAATGACTTAGAAAGAACAGATACTGATATTCTATCATAAGTTACTCAAAACAAGTTGTGGTAGTATATAAGTTTCATCAAAGTTAGTTTAACCCATCAAAAGCTACGAGCCTGAAAAAATTGCTTTATTTTCGAAAAAAGAGGGAAGTACCACCTAAAAGTGATAGAATCTTAATGAAAATCAAACCATCAGATTCAGTGCAACAGAAAACCTTACTGTAGATGTTTCAAGCTCCTATCTGCAAAAATTTGGGATTTTGTATTTTTGCCAGAAGAAAGATCACGGATGCGAGTTTCTTTGCTGTTTTTTTTTTTTTTTTTTTTTTTTCCAGGGGTGATCGTATCGATCAAGTACCTAGAACATCGTGAGAGGGCTCATTCGGACGGAAATTAAAAGTTTTAGTGCCCTTTTTAAGTAACCAAAAAAATGAGGGCAACTTGGCCCCCTTCCTCGCTCATTTTTTTCCAAAGTCATAAAATCAAAGTTTTGAGATAGCCATTTTGTTCAGCATAGTAGAAAATATAATAAATATTTCTTTGAGGATGACTTAGGTCTCCCACATATCCCGGGGGAGGGCTGCAACTTATGAACTTTGTCCTTTGTTTACATATTATTATTATTATTATTCATTTATTGCCCGTCAAAAAAAGGTACAGTAGACGGAGTAATCACTAAAGAAAACAAAAAAAAAGAAGAAAAAGAAGGAAAATATAGTATTGGTTATTGGGAAGTATATAGACGTTTTCAGGAGGGATTTGTTCTGGTGGTGGGGGGTCGGAGGAGGGGGTTATGTGGGAGATCTTTCCATTGAGGAAGTTTCCTTGGGGGAAGGGACATTTCTATGAAGGAGGCGCCGGATTTCCCAGCATCATTTAAAAAACAATGAGAAATTAAATAAAAGTTTTTTCAACTTTTAATTAAATAAAAGTTTTTTCAACTGAAAGTAAGGAGCAGCATTGAAACTTAAAACGAACAGAAATTATTACGTATATGAGGGGGTTTGCCCCCCAGTCAATACCTCGCTTTTTACGCTGAAGTTTTTTTTAGTATTTTCAAAAGAGCTATCTATTCTAATTAAACGGCCTTTGTGATTCAGGGATTTATGACTTGCACAAAATTCGAACTTTAGCGTAAAGAGTGAGCTACTGATTAGGGGGAGAACCCCCTCATATACGTAATAATTTCTGTTCATTTTAAGTTTTAATGTTGCTCCTTCATTTCAGTTGAAAAAACTTGTTTTTTTTTATTTAATATATCATTAGGATTAACCTAATCTGATTTCTCGAGTTGTACTGGCTAATACGGAAGTACCCGATTTGATACATGCTATGTTATTCTATGATATGATATGTTATTCTATGTTATTCTTTTTTCTCCCTTTTTCCGTCATGAAAATTATGGAAACATATTTTTGACATTTTAGTAGACACCCTTCATAAACTTTCACTATTTTCTCGTTTCCTACTTTTTCCAAGTCTTGAAGTGTTAAACTAATCTTGAATTTATATTTTTAGCGAAAGTGAATGGTCGTATTTTTACAATAGAAGTAAAGACTGGCATTTCATCAAGATTCTTTGCTCCTGCGCACACAGGATTTTCAGTGAATTACCAACTAATTTCTTCAAAATGTCATAACTCCGGAATTTCAGAGCCATGTAAAGCGTCTGAAGCACCCATCCCACCCCATACAGTTGATTACACCAGTACAAACCTTGATACTAATGCACCTCATTCTTCTGTAAGTACAACTGCGCCTCCTATCCCGACCACGACGCCAAGTTTTACTCTGAGTATTGCATATGGATTGCCAAAACCGAAGCCAGTTTATGGCGCCCCTATTAATAACTACGGTGCAATTACGCATGGGCCTAACTTACATGAAGGACACCATCTACCTCTGCCTTCAAAGGGAAGCTATGGAGTGCCTCAGCCTCCAAAACAAATCTATGGAGTGCCTCAACCTCCTAAGCAAAGCTATGGAGTGCCAAAAAATACTTACAGCGTGCCTCAAAGCAGCTATCCTGCTTCAGCTAGTGGAGAAAATCAAGGAAAAATTGATATAAATGAATTGTTTAATTACTTTCAGCAATTACAATACTGGACAAGCCTATTTCAAAATTCTCCAGGATCCAATTATCAAAACTATGGTTCTCAGTGGCATGAGAACAATGGTAACTATGATACTGCCTACAACTTGCCATCAAATCCGTACGCAAATAAGCAAAAACTCAGCTATGGGCCACCATCTAATCAGCACCCGAATTTTGGCACTCCAATTAATTCGTCATCTAATGAGCCTTCTTCAAGCTATGATGCACCTATGAATAGTTCCAACTTGTCCAGGGGAAAAAATCATTTAATTTTGCCACAATTGGGCCCCCCTTCGTTTGCACAACCACAATTTCAGGGGAAACAGAAGTACACTGCTCTCTCTCCGGGCCTTCTACCTCCCGACCCAATAAAACAAGGAGATTCATCAGAAGAAAACGAAAAATTGTTGAGAAATGAAATTCGAAAAAAGAGTATTGATATTGACTCAGATTATTATGACGAGAGAAGATAAAATGATTGTGATAAATTTATTGTTAAGATTTTTGTGTATATAATTTTTGTAATTGCTATCAGATCTCATTTTTGGCTATTTATTTGTATCCATGTGACCTCCTAAATTTCTCTCATTGGTGAAGTTTCAGCCAATAGGAATGCGTATCTCTAAGCTGCGGAAATTGTTCCTGTAAAAATCACAGTAATAAGTCGAGTTTTGGTCATTTTCCAGTTTACTACCTTGAAGAGTACATTTGGCACCGAGGAAAATTTAACGTAAGTAGTTTGAAACTATCTTCCAGAGTAGCTCAAAGATTAGATTTAAGCTATTAAGGGGCAATGTCAGAAAAATCGTAAAATGAACCATGTACCCAACATTTCCTTAAAATACCACCTATTTTACTCAAAAGGGAAAGTAACACAAGGTATACTATTGAAAAAAACTTCCTCAACTTTCAGAAACTGTCTTGCAAAACTGTCAAATATCACTGAGCTATATTTGATCGTTTATTACTGAAGAATACAAGCTATTCTAGAAGAAAAAGAACAAAAATATAAGAAATAAACTTTTAACAAACGTAATAAAAAAAACATAAGTGATGGCACTTTCTTTTTACAACTAAGGTAGTCGAGCGAAAAAATAATATAATGTATTTCCTTAAAGTCAGTTTTTCACCGCATTTCTCATTGTGTCATATAAAATCTATAACCGTCATTTACTAGGGCACGGCTAGCTGCTGCTTAGGAAATGAATCAAGTCCTTGAGGGAGACACCTCCACCAAGATAAGGTTCAGGCAGGGGCGTTGTTTGGGGGAGGAAAGAGGGGGCAATTGCCCCCCCCCCCCCCAAATAATGTGGAAAAAAATCTTTATACATCTTATGACCTTTGACTATCTGGATATGGACCCCTCTTGCTCCCCAATAAAAGCGCTGGAGATTCGCCCCTGGGTTCAGGAATATTTGGGAGAAATGTGTGGGGAAATACGATGTTGTCAAGGTGAATGGATATTTTTTTTTCCTTGGGCATCTTCCTCGTATGAAAATGTTTCTAGGACCTCCTTTTCCAACGGAATATTTCTTCGGGAGCCAAAGTTCTCTAAATCGTTTATGATTTTCAATATTTTAGCTTCACCATTAAACTTTGAATATAAAGCAATATTTCCTTATATTTTAGAAGTAAGTGTTATTGTGTGAAACTTAAATTTTGAAATAACCTTTCAAATTAGTTTCAAATTTTCAATATTTTAGCTTCACCATTAAACTTTGAATATAAAGCAATATTTCCTTATATTTTAGAAGTAAATGTTATTGTGTGAAACTTAAATTTTGAAGTAACCTTTCAAATTAGTGAGTTCACTTTTTATATTGTTATTCCTTGACAATCGAAAATGTTGATTAAAGCCTTACAAACAAAGTTTTGGTGAAAATTCATTAATTCTCAGTGTTTTTTTATACGGTACCTTAATCTTCATTTTACAAGTATCTCAGTGCTCCATTTCTTTATAGTACCAAGAGCAGTGAAAACGAAACCCTACTGTTACAGTGTTGTATTGTTACTTTACTGTATTGTTGAAGTACCAAGGACAGGAAAAATGAAATCTTGCTATTGCTGTTACTGTTACTGTACTGTTACTACTAAGTACCAAAGAGACTGAACGCGAAATTGTACTATTTCTGTTGTCGTTACTGTACTGTTCATGTACCAAGGACTGTAACAGTGAGAACGAAATTTCACTGTTACTGTACTGGTACTGAAATGTACTGTTACTATTAAAGTACCAAGGACAGTGAAAACGGAATCTTACTGTTACTGTTAGTGTACTGTTACTGTTAAAGTAACAAGGACTGTGAAAACGAAATCTTACTGTTGCTGTTAGTGTACTGTTACTGTTAAAGTACCAAGGACAGTAAAAATGAAATCTTGCTGTTCCTGTTACTGTTACTGTACTGTTACTGCTAAGTACCAAAGAGACAGGAAGCGAAATTGTACTATTTCTGTTGTCGTTACTGTACTGTTTATGTACCAAGGACACTGAAAACGGAATCTTACTGTTACTGTTAGTGTACTGTTACTGTTAAAGTAACAAGGACAATGAGAACCAAATCTCACTTTTTCTGTACTGTTACTGAAATGTACTGTTACTAATAAAGTACCAAGGACAGCGAAAACAAAATCTTACTGTTACTGATAGGGGATTGTTACTGTTAAAGTAACAAGGACATTGACAACTAAATCTTACTATTGCTCTTGCTGTAATGTTTCTGTTACTGTTGAACTATCAAGGACAGTAAAAATAAAACCTGATTGTTTGAACTGGTTTAGTGGAAACTTACAGATAACCCTATTTACCTTTAAAAGATTAGAAAAAAAAATCAGAATTAAACTATCAACAAAAATATCCCACATAAGCAGTATTGCAGTTTTGGCAGTCGTGGGTGCCAAATTCAGTAGAAAAATAGAAGCTAGGGTAAAACAAAAATAATATAAAACATATGATTACAAACAGCTTAAGAAGATATAGCTTTCCTGTGAAGTTGTTGTTGTCTTTGGGAATCGATAGACTGTTACTGCTTGAACTTTTGATGACATAAAGCAGTGTCAAATCAGACTAATTAGTTTTACTTATTTATTTCCACGATTCAGCGTGACAAATCTGTCAAAAATTGGGGCACTCCACTAATAGCTTTATAGTTTTGAAACAACCAAAACACAAATCTTACATTTTGTGGCTTTCAGGTATGAATCAACAAACCCAGTTTTTCTTCCTTTTTAAAAATTATACCATAAGATACAGACTCGTAACTACGAGGGAACCTTTGGACCCATGCCTTTCCCCTGATATCCCAAACTTTTTAGAGTTTTTTCATAATAACAATCTTTTCAATATACAACTAACCAACCAATAGTCCGTGTTTTTTTCTGGTCGTAACTCCCCCTCCCCATACAAAATGAATTCCTTCATAACTACTTCCTGGGGTAAGATACGTTTCAAAAGCAGCTATCACTAACTCCTGGGCATTCAAGTTTGTGTTTTAGCCAACAAATTAGGCATAAAATGTGTCGACAGGTAGAAATAGAAAGAAAAGGATGAAATGGAAAATTGTTTCTTTGAAAACAATAAATAACCTAGCGTGAATATAAAAAAAAGGTCAGATGAATTTCTTGCCTATACAAAATATTAGAAGAAATAGGCAAATGTTATTCTTTAATTCCATTTTTCTTAGACCATTTAGTCCTCTAAACCACCTGAACTTTTTAATAGTGGTTTTGGACGACAAACTTTCACATAGATAGTAGTTTAGAGCAAAATAGTGTAGCGTCTGACAGCTTCACTAAAAAAGAAGGAAATATAAAAGAAAATGTGATAATTGGTATCATTAATCCGCAATTTTATTGGATTAAAGCTAAAAATCTGCTCTATAAAAAGAAATAATCTGGATTTTTTTCGCTTTTCAAGGACTGTTTTATATCAAATCCACTCTGCATAGATAAGGTCTAAGCTAGCTTAAAAAAAATCTTTGCATGTTAAGTAGTCTAGTTGAATTTAAGCTTGTAGGTCTACTGGTGACAAAATTCTGCTTTCTTTGCCCTCTTCTATATTTTAAAGTACCTGAAAAGACAAGTATGCCATAGTTTGGGGTAGGCTAAAGAAGGAATAAAATTGTCAAATGCTAGATGGCGCTGGTGATTTTTCTTTCAGCACTGATGGGAGTTTCCACTCTTAGAAGTTTCGCATACCCTTTGGTCCGATCTACAGTTCCTAGAGTCCAATATTCCTTTACCCAATATGGTATAAGAAATGGTTCTATTCTTGGCTTTATTAGAATTTAGCTCGTACTTTTGAAACCTTTCTGATTAGTAGCTTACTTATCTCAGTATCTTTTTTATTTCTTAGGGCTTATGTTTTTCCTGAAACAATTGATTTTACGATAGGCTTGTAGCTGTAGCTTAGGCCAGAAGGAAAAAAAACATATATCATTGGATTCAATAGTCTCAGATCCGTCCCAATATTGCTTAAACTTTTTCTTGGAGAAAAAGAAAAACTTGTAGAAAAAAATTTCCTTTAGAAGTCTAAATTAGCTTGAAAAAAAAAGAAAAATTGTTGTTCTTTCAACAATTTCCTGCTAATCTTCAACGCATTTTCAATCTAAAAACTCTGTACAATGAAGTCCAGAAATTTAGCTTTGTAGATGGATAGGACGGAACCTCAACTATGGAATTATATCAAAATTGACGTCTTTATGCTGATGTGCAAAAATTGTAGAAGAGCAGAAAAATAAGACCCCAAAATTTTGGTTTTGTGTTCTTAAAAATTAAAATATTTGGCAAATTTTGGTCTGTGGTCTTAATGTTTCAACGCAAGACGACAATTTGGCTATTATTCATAGCTTAAATTCAGTGTCATCCATTTACGAAAGTACCTTTTAAAATTCCTTTTTTTATTTCTATTTTAGATTGAAAAATTGGTTGAAAATGCGTCCGAAACATCCAAAACAAGGAAAAGTTCCATATTTTGTTAGGAAGTTCAGATAATTCTCTTAGAAAAAGTCTAAGCAGTATCATAATATTTGGCCGGAGAATGGAACTAATGGCTGGAGATCTGAAACTAAGGAATCCGAGATATAAGATCTTTTGCTTTTGGTGCAGTTGTAGCCTTGTCACCAAATCCTTTGTTTCACGGGAAACATACACCTTACGAAGCCGCTAATGCCAAACCTACTTTAGTATTGTTTCTTCTTCTTCATCTATCGAAGTTCTTACTTACCTGTTTATGGTGGAAACTAGAGGTCGTTCTTTCACGTTTGGTATCAGCGAATATATTTGTTTTCATTTTCTTGTGCTCAACAGCTACTATCTCAACCACTGTCAAACTCACCCGACAAATCCTCCCCTGGACAATAAATTTTATTTGAAAGTCTTGCAGAGTTAGTTCATCTTCCTATTATCCTTCTCGTCCTTCATCTATTATTTCCCATATTATTATCTTGCATTATTCGTATCCATATTTTCAATCTCTTCTTTTATACTATTCCCACTTTTCCGTTCACTTTCCACATTCATTTGGGCTTAGAGGCCATATTCTTGTGGCTAGGTGGGTTCTGGTGGCTAACATTTGAAGCCAAGCTAGTTTAGTTAGTATGAATCGTTACCTGAAAATGAAATTTTAGAAAACAACTTTTTAGGGTCAGTATTTGGGCTAGGGCTTATTTCCGCACGTGTTGACAATATGTTATAAAGAGGTCTATGCCTTTCGCGTCCTTGCAATAAGGTGACAGATGAAGAAAATGGTAATTTGAATTGTCCATGCTATTCATGTCAGATGCTCGTACTGAATCAGTTGGTGATGTTCATTTGTATATAAATCTTCAGTTAACTAAGGTGAAAAGGAAACGTACTCAGTATTTGTTAAGTATTTCGAAACTACCACAAATCCGCATCGATAAATAAATGGAACCCAAAACTAACAGAAATTAAAATAAATAACCGAGTCAAACTCAAAACGAGCAGAAATTAACTTAAGTTGGGCGCAAAACCCATATGCCTTCCCAAGGCCTGAAAAAAATTTGCACTTTACTGAAAAATACAAATGAATGTGCATTGTCAGTTTAATATACATATACTGATATTTAGTAATCAAAATGTTAAAATTATTTGATTTATTAAAGTTATAAAAGTAAAAACATTTATGTTCTATTTTAAGGCATCTCAGCAGGGATACTGCTGAGATGCCTTATTGGGAATTAGCATTATCACAGTGCATTTTGATTTAATCTTGAGGCAACATTTTGTTTTTAAACATGATGGGCAAATGGGAGGGTGGGAGTGGAAGGTGGATTAGTTGCCCTCCAATCACTTTCAAATATTAAAAAGAGCATCAGCCCTTTCTATTTTCAATCGAATGAGCCCCTATCGAAGTTCCCACGACAACTCCATTGATACAAAGTGCCTGGTCTAAAAAAAAAAAAAAAAAAAAAAAAAAAAAAAAAAAAAAAAAAAAAAACCAACAACAACAAAAAATAATTACCCATCACTTTCGACTGTTAAAAAGGGCACTAGCCCTTTGAATTTCAAATCGAATGAGCCCCTTTCTGAAGTTTCTACGACAACTTCTTCTATAAAAACCTTATATTGCCCTCAGGGCATAACTTAAAACCCTTGCCCTGAGGGCTGTGGCTGAGTATGCTCCTCAAAAACATATTTTTTTATCTGTAAATAAACTACGCTGAACAAAATTGGCTATCCCAAAATTTTTATTGGATGTTTTTGGGGGAATGAGGGGGGGGGGGGGGGGGCTAGTTGCCCTCCAATCACTTTGGACTGTTAAAAGGCACTAGCCACTCCAATTTCCAATCGAGTGAGCCCTTTTCGAAGTTTCTACGACGACTCCTTCGATACGAAGTGTCCGGGTCGAAGTGGCCCACATCGTTCTTTAATTAGGCAGCACTGGCGCGCTGCCTATGAAAAGGTGGGCGTGAGAGGGGGGTTAGTTACCGTCCAATCACTTTCAACTATTAAAAATGGCAGTAGCCCTTTGAATTTCCAATCTAATGAGCCTTTTTTGAAGTTTCTATGACAACGCCTTCTTTAAAAACCTTATATGCCCCCAGGCCATAACTTAACACCCTTGCCCCGAGGGTTTTGGGGGAGTGTCCTCCTCAAAAACATTTTTCTGTCTGGAAAACAACTACACTGAACAAAATAGCTATCTCAAAATTTAGATTGGATGTGTTTGGGGGAATGATGGGCGTGGGGGGGGGGGGCTAGTTGGCTTTCAATCACTTTCGACTATTAAAACGGGCACTAGCCGTTTGAATTTCCAATCGAATGAGTCTTTTTTGAAGTTTCTACGACAACGCCTTCTATAAAAACCTTATATACCCCCAGGGCATAACTTAAAACCCTTGCCCCGAGGGTTTTGGGGGAGTGTCCTCCTCAAAAAGATATTTTCTATTCGGAAATAAACTACGCTGAACAAAATGGATATCTCAAAATTTTGATTGGATGTGTTTGGGAGAATGATGGGCGTGGGGGAGGGCTAGTTGCCCTCCAATCACTTTCGACTATTAAAAAGGGCTAGCCCTTTGAATATCCAACCGAATGAGCCTTTTTTGAAGTTTCTACGACAACACCTTCTATAAAAACCTTATATGACCCCAGGGCATAACTTGAAACCCTTGCCCCGAGGGTTTTTAGGGAGTTTCCTCCTCAAAAATATATTTTCTATTTGGAAATCAACTACGCTGAACAAAATGGCTATCTCAAAATTTTGAGTGGATGCGTTTGGGGAAATGATGGGCGTGGGGGGGGGCTAGTTGCACTCCAATCACTTTCGACTATTGAAAAGGGCACTAGCCCTTTGAATTTCCAATCGAATGAGCCTTTTTGAAGTTTCTACGACAACGCCTTCTATAAAAACCTTATATGCCCCCAGGGCATAACTTAAAACCCTTGCTCCGAGGGTTGTGGGGGAGTGTCCTCCTTAAAAAGATATTTTCTATTTTGAAATCAACTACGCTGAACAAAATGGCTATCTCAAAATTTTGATTGGATGTGTATGGGAGAATGATGGGCGCGGGGGGCTAGTTGTCCTCCAATCACTTTCGACTATTAAAAGGGGCACTAGCCCTTTGAATTTCCAATGGAATGAGCTTTTTTTGAAAGTTCTACGACAACGCCTTCTATAAAAACCTTATATGCCCCCAGGGCATAACTTAAAACCCTTGCCCCGGGGGTTGTGGGGGAGTGTCCTTCTCAAAAAGATATTTTCTATTTGGAAATCAACTACGGTGTACAAAATGGCTATCTCAAAATTTTGATTGGATGTGTTTGGGGGAATGATGGGCGTGGGGGGCAAGTTGCCCTCCAATCACTTTCGACTATTAAAAAGGGCACTTGTCACACCAATTTGCAATCGAATGAGCCCTTTTCGAATTTTCTACGACAACTCCTTCGATACGAAGTGCCCGGGTATGAAGAAAAAACAAAACAACACATTGTACCCACGTCGTTCTTTACTTAGGCAGCGCTAGCACGCTGCCTATGATTGTAGAGTTCATTTTTGACACCCTGGCTCTTTTTTCCCCTTTTTTGGTAGTTTAGCTAAACTATATCTCTATTAACTCGAAGAATACCTGAAAATATTTTGAACCAATTATGAGACCCATTATTGCCTTGAGGAAAAAAAGGTCAAATTTTTCTGTGCTCCCCTGTAAGTTTTATATTTTTGTGTTAGGCCTCTTCGAAGGAACTAATAGAGACGGTGTAAAGCTTGGTAAACGATGTTGAGGTAGGGAATTAAATACTTTTTCACTTTTAAATTCTTCAGTTTTTTACATTTTTTTATTCAAAATTTAAATTTTACATTTAGTTCGGCTAAACCCTTCAAATTTGTTTTGGACGATAAGTGTGAATGCGTAATTAAACTTTTTTTGCTGTATTTGCTGGCACCAAGTCTTCAGTTGCCCTTCCCCAGGATTTTGGAACATACCTCTTTTGGTATGATCATTGAAAAATGTTCTTCCTTTGTATTTTCATAAAAAAAAGGAAGAAAACAAAAAAGTGTCTCCTCTGTTTTGTGTGACGCAACTGTTTTGTAAAACTTTATTTGTTTTCAGGTACACCATAGTCCTATTTCTTTTGCAAATGAAGGGTCCCAAAATGGCACTAGCTTCTTTTGTATTTCTTAGCTGTATTTTGATAGCCTTCTGTCAAGATTCGGAACAAATGGTAAAAGTTTTTTTAATTTATTCAGCAGTCTTTTGAATGAACTCCTTAATTTGGATCATCATTTTATATAATTATCCAGTATGATCTTTCCCTATCTCACCCATTATAAAAACCCGGACCGAGGTGCGAGTGCTCCAGAGAACGTTTTGCAGATATAAACATAAGCGGCATTAGATCTTTTCACGGGTAGACAAAGAATAATCACCTACGGAACAAGTACTGACAAAACCACTTGGCCGGCTCAACCAATAAGTAGACAGTAAGTGCAGAAATAAGTGGGAGGAGCTTTTTGTTCGCACCGAGAATGAAGAGCCAGAAATCATCTGCGGTAAACTTACTGGTATATTATATAAACTGTGATTTGGATCATCATTTTACCTTTACTGTAGTGTAATGTACATGTTGCCGGGAAGCTACTATTTTACTGGTGCTATCTCATCGGTATTTTTACGATGTGTTAGGGACAAATTATTGTCAGTTATCCACAGACTTCTTAGGTTTTAATGTTGCCGGTAGATGGCTAAATGAGAAACCTTCTTTTCAGATAATTCAAAATTAGATAGCAAAATTTATTTGCTATTTTTGCTAAATTTCCAGACCGTGCACTTTACAACAGAGTGTCATTCTTTATTTTTGTAAGCCTTAATTTAATCTTTGCTCAAAGTTAAAGCCATATCTTTAGATTCCGGTAACTGGTAGATTATCTTAGATATCATTTATCTTACTTATCATTTTATTCGTGGTTTCTTGGGCTTTATCTTGACTTCTTTGAATCAAAACTTAAATAAATCGCAAAACTTAGTTAATTCTCTCTAACAATATTATATATGACGCAACTTATTTGTTCTAACATTGTCCCTCGCCTTACTTTAAATCATATTTTTGCCCGGAAACTGGCATTGCAGACTTTATATATTCATCTCGGTCTTCAAAACATAACTATGTCTTTCATAACCTAGGTTTCATCTCAATTGGTTGACTTGAGAATATAAGTATGGGTAAGCCCTAACTAGACTATTATCAGGGGCATCGTTTGGGGGTGGCAAGGGGGGCAGTTCCCCCCCCCCCAATAATGTGGAGAACAATATTATACATCTCATCCCCTTTGAATATCAAGATATGAACCGCTCTTGTCCCCCCCCCAATAAAAATTCTGGGGTTTCGCCCCTAACTATTATCAATGAAATAATGTTTCAAGGAAAAATAATCTATTTGCTTTTAGAGAAAATCTGGTTAAAGGCTTGTAGAATTTCCCCAGGATATCCAGTGAAAATAAACTAAAGGACATATCCAAGATATTTTCTACAGAATTTCCAGTAAAAATAAACTACAGGATATATGCAGGACAGGATATTTTCAACAGGATATACAATAAAAATAAACTACTGAATATATTCCGGATACCTTTTACAGGATATCCAGTAAAAATTGACTTTTTTTACTTTTTTTTTATTTTGTCCTTCAAAGAAGAAATCTCTTGCTCCCAAATGTGTTGTTCAATTTAGTATTCGACTAGCTTGATTGCTGTGAAAAATGAAAAGAAAAATCAGTTTTCAGGAGGCTGATCCCTACAAGACCTCGACTTGAAATTAAGAGGGATTCAAGCTCTAAACCAACCTGATTCCCAAGGATAAAAATCAGGAGGATATCCT
>JAQQPU010000197.1:39246-83149 GCA_029168905.1 Artemia sp. Kazakhstan ARC1039 | reverse complement strand
TTGGGGGTGGGCAAATACGCGTTGCTTTCCCTTTCTGCGTCCCAACCATGAAATTCTGGTCTAATCGAAGCTAAAATCAACTTCTTGGTTACCGCGAACGCGCTGGTTAACTAGAAATTAAAAGAATAAAAATACTGGTTTTTTATAAGTGAAACGGCTTGGCTATCAATGTATTCTCAGATGGAGGGGAAAACATCATTCCACAGCTATATATTTTAAAAATTCTCTTTCCTAATTAGTTTTAGAGACAACATCGAAAAAGTTTTCATTATCAAATACCAGAAGGGTTCTGTTCAGAAGACTAGTTTTAAAATTTAAGACTTAAATAGGTATAATTAGTTGAATAAAACCATGAAACGAGGTAGTGTGATGAGGCAAAAGGTGTATTTTAAGACAAGAAGGGCGATGCTGTACTATAATACAGTTGCAGCAGTATCAAGGAGCGGTATAAGCAGTGAAATCAAACTTACTAGTAAATATTTACAATTTTCTTTTCTTCTCCCCATATCACGTTTCTTTCAAATTGGGTTTCTTTTTTCGTTTTTATGCTTTGCTTTCCTGTTGGAAAATATTCCTGGTTATGAAACCGAAGCGTTGTAATTTTTATTGCAAAGTCACTCCTTAAAGTTTCATTTACATATTAAAACTATTTTGTAAGTTGGTAATGAATTGTTAAACTGCATTTCTCTCTTTTAAACTTATTTGCAGGTTGTGGGAGAAAACGTTCAATTGGCAAGTTTGATACTATTTACGATGTAGATGATGGTGTTGTACCAGATGCGGTATCTCAACAACGGGCTGGCGCTGCTTTGAAGATATGGGAAACTTTGCTAACTAAACTCCGCTCACAAAGAGCCAACTATTAACTCTTTGGTTTCTATTATTTTATTTTTCTGAATAAATTAACTGCTTTAACTTTGCAATATCCGAACGATACGCAGGCACTTTACAATTTCCAATGTGTAAATTTCTGTTCTTACATAAAGAATGTGTGAATCAATTGGCATGGCAAGTACACAGTCCCCCCCCCCCCCCGGCAAAAACATGAATATTCTTACGTTTGTCCCTGTAACTTTTAATATTTTTCATGCAATTCCATTATTGAGTTGTGTTTTTTTAAGTTATTCCCTTCCCAGGATTTCACCCCCTATCCCAAACCAGAATATTTCTTCACATGTCTGCATATGCTATGGTAAATTAAGCAGCATTAATTTTCAAAATTAAACTTGTGTTGTTAGTAGACAAATAGCAACTTGAAAATCAGAAGGAGACACAAAGACATAAAGCCTGCTATTCATAAGATGATATCGGGATAACAAATCAATACTTGCTTCTCTTTTTTATAAGCGGTGTTTGGAGTTGGCTTTCGAATCTTCTAGCCCCAGAGGTTGATAGCAGTCTTTGAAAGCTTATTTAGTATAGAGGAATGTTCGCCCCTTTCAAAGTAAAAAAGAATAATCTTCTAAAAACATTTTAAGCATTTCAGACCTCCTGCCAACGAATTTTTTTTTATGGGGGGGGGGGGGGAGGGGTTCTATAGATGAAAGTATTCAAACAACGGTTGTAGAAAACATTGAGAAGTTCCATTCAAAAGAAAATTACTAAATGTAGTGTTTTTTTAAGTGTTAAAGAACATTGTAACTCGATAAATTGCTGTTTCTCACCATCTGTGGGCGTGGATCACAATTTTGGCTAAAATTCGGCCAATTTGTTTTAGGAACAAATTTATAGGTAGCATTTTTGTTTTGGCTATACACAGCCTTTTCGGGAGTATGCCAGTTTTCAAGGACACACTCCCACTCAGTCACGTGTCTCGCTCTTAAGCAAATGATCTACTACTACTAATAACAACTCACGGCAGTACCAAGCCACCTGAGGTCAACACAGCTACGTACGCTCCTCCTCTGCCCAAATCTATTCAAATCCTTCCTCTTTACACCCTCCCAGTAAGTTCTAATTTCCCTTAAATATTTCCTTATCACTTCCTCTCACCCCAACCGAGAACGGCTTGCTTTCTGTTTAGTCCTAGACGGTCGGCCGAAAAGAGCAATCTTAAGCAATCTTCATCCTTCATCTGCAGAAGGAGCCCTAACTACCTCAGCCTTTCTCTCATTACAGCCCTAGAAAGTGGGATTGAGCCAGAATTTTGTACAGCCTACTTTTTAAAATACGGTCAGTTAGTCGCGTACCCAAAACAGTGCGTAGGCAATTTCTCTAGAAAACACCAAGCAAATCTTCCCCCGTTTTTCGGAGCACCCATTTTTCAGAACCATATTTGACCACTGTCATCTTGGTTCCCAGACTTATCTTCATATTTTTCCAAATTTTTTTCAACTGCGAAAAATCACCCTGGGCCTTGGCTATTCTACTTTTAGCATATTTACTGTACCCAAAGTTTTACTAATAACACTTATAATTTGAATATCAGAATATTAAAAAGAGACAGAATTTAAATCAAAAAGAATAACGTGAGTTTAATATGGTTTAATAAAAAAAAATCGTGACCTCAGCAATATCAGTTATATTCCGTTAGTTTTGGTGTTTATTTTGTTTTCTTTGTTTTACTTACCAACGTTGCAAACGGGGTACAATTGTACCGTTTTTGGTGCAGTTTAGAGGTCCTGGTACAATTCAGTAAATTTGGATATATATTCTGTAAAAAAAGAATTTTCTGGCACATATTGGTTTTATTCACTCCTTTCTGAAGCAGATATCTGTTCAAGTTTTAGTTTATTAAAAATGTTCTTCTTGTTTTGGAAAATTATTAACCTCCTGTTATGATGGTACAAATTAATCTCTTGTGCGGCAATTTAACTCGGAAAACTGGTACAATTTATTTCAAAGTGTTGGCAACGATGGTACTTGCTTGTACTAGCAGCAGGATCAGGTGTTTCCGCTTAACTCTGTACCTTAACAAGGCTTCTGAACAGGGCCGGATTTAAATCTTTGGCACCCATAGTTTCAAGCTTTTGGCACCCCTAGGCCCTAGCATTTTTTTTTGGAGAGACACAGAGATTTAAAGGGAAATGCCCAAAAATTCGGGGATAGTGGAAGCCCTGAACAGAAGGCAACTGATGAGTGATGAACCAAAAGTAATGCAAGAGAGAGGTGATACCGGGCTCTCAGCTGCCATTCTTGGGAGACATCTGATAGTTTATAAGTGGCTAAAGAATTCCTGCGTTGTTTTAAAATCTCTTCTCTGTGAATAGGCAGCACAGCAGAAAAGTACACCTGGCACTTTGACGACAAATTACCTCAGTCCGGTTTTTATTCAGAAAAAAATTCACTTAGTTTTTTTTGCGCCCCTCGGCGTTATGTACCCCTGGGATCGGGCCTAGTGGGTCTATGTGTAAATCCTGGCCTGCTTCTGAATGATGGTCCTTCACCTTATAAAACAGATGAAACTCTCCATGTGACCACTCGTTTTTTTGCAAAGAGACACCTAGAAAGTAGTTTTTGTTAAGAATCTAGATGGTACGCATTTCAGATATTATATCATTTTTGTTCAGTTACATGTATATCTTAAAATAACTGAAGAGCTCAAACTTCTTCAAATTAATATTATTCAGCTAGGCTGGGCTATTTTTAAATACTTATAAGTATGTTTTGTCTTTTGCTGAAGCTCAAACAAGTACGTTACACAAATAAGGTCATAATTTTGTGCGTGGATTTGGGTGTTTTTAAACGCTGTTATTACCAAAAGCGATCATGGGGGGGGGGGCATAATTGAATCGTTTCCTAAAATAAATTTTCTTCTTATGTTTCATTGAAAAACTCGAAAAAAAATGCCCTGTCCCTCTAGATTTTGAAAAAAAATTGTATCTTCATTAAAAAATTGGAGATATGGCCCTTCTCCCCCTACATTGAAATGATGTTACTAATTAGGTCTCACTGGGCTAAAACCATGCTTCGTCACTAGCATTAAGACACAATTTGTGGCTATCATTGAGCCACCATCCTTAAATTCTTTGCATACAAATAAAACTAGTAGATGTTTAACACATAAAACAAAATAAACGAAATAAAAATTTCTTCCGAAATTACGACAAAGCTGAATTTATAGTTTTTGGAAGGTCAACCAGAAGCTAAAAAAAAATCAACCTGGAGATAAAATTATGATTGACAGCAGTCATGAAATTAGGAAAAGATTAATTTCTAGATATTTTCGCATTTCTTTAAAAATTGCCGACAAGATATTCCTTGTCCGCCAAGCGTCTAAGGCCAAACAAAAACCAGGTTCCCGAAGAAAGTGAAAGGATGTTGTGAGGAAGGATTTAAGGGAAATGGGAACTACTTTGGAGGGTGTGCAGAGGGAGGCTTTAAATAGATTGAGCTGAAGGAGGAGCGTGCGTAGCTGTGTTGGGCTCACGTAACGGGGGGCTGCAGTGAGCTGTTAGTAGTTAGTATTAGTTTTAAGTGCTACCCTTGGTTTCGAAGCTTATTTTTTACAGTAAGACGAAAACTTTATAGTAACATGAATGTGCTTCATCGATTAATGCTTCTTTTTTCACATAATATCCTAATAATATTATATTTTGTATGATTGGCGTTTATCTTTATTCTTGCTTATTTATTTTTACTGGCTTTTAGTTCGCATATAGAGGGTCTGAAAACTATCTAAAATAAGGCTAAATTTGCGAAAACTAACTTGCTCATTCCACCTGTCGTTTTGTAATAGCTAGAATGGAGAAAAGTGTGGTAACTATTACTAAAAATAGTTAACATGCATCTAATGTGAAGGAAATCTATACCATTATAATTAACGGTGTTACTATCACATTGAAACGTATTGAAAACATTACTCAGTGGCAGTACCGGCCTTTATTGCTCCCGGGGCAAAACATTGACTAGTGCATCCCCGGTCTCCCAATAATTTGCAAACCAAATTTTAATAAAATTTGCATTTATCAATAAATTTTACCAACTGTGCCTTCTACTTTATTTTAATAAAAAATAAAATTTCAAAAATTACAAAATGATTATAACCGTTAGATTATATATTTGAATTTTGTGCTCCTAAAATTTATGCGTCAGGGGCAAGTTCCCCCTTTGTCACCCCCCTAAAACCGCCTATGATATTATTAGAGTTAATAAGATGGATACAATAGAAAATTATGAAGATTATGCCCTTATAAGCTTTTAGTTACTTGACAACTATTCCAGGTGAACGTCAACTTTAAGTAACTTCAGTAGCTAATATAAAATTACTATGGCATAGAACCACAACCTGGAATGCACCCCTAAATTCTTACGCACTAGTTTCAACTCCTGTTATCAAGATAGTGTTTTGGATTGGTATGGAAATAATTGTATCTTTCCGCATAATGTACTGACCAAACATTGGGCGCTCTCCAGGCTCAACAAAAAGCTACTAAAAGAAACTAAAGACTTTTATTTTTTTTTTGCTCCAGCTGACAATGTCGTGGTAGTTGGAACGACAAAATAGTAACTTCGAATTTATGTCTTGTAAAAAAAAAAATATAAAAAAGGAAGATATCGTGTCAATTTCCATTATAGGATCTTATTAACAACAACAAAAGTTTGGAGAGTTGCCAAATTGTTGTTCTAAGAGGATGCTAAAATAATCTTTGAATAAGTTTGAAGACATAACAAAATTATGATTTCAAGAGGGGTCACCCTCTTAAAATTCTTGAATATCCTTGCGTGTACGGTCGGGTAACAATAATTTTGAAATGATTTGTTTTAGCTATTTTTTTGCTTCTGTCTATTTATGCCTTGCATAAATACATTTTCTATTTTACATATTTTTGTCATATAAATTGTTTTTATCTTTTCTTTTTGTGTACGATAAACATTATTTTGTTTTATTTTCCCAGAAATCTAGCTTTTCTCTCGAATGAGGCAGGTTGAATTACTTATTGTCCCATGTTTCGCGTTTTGAAAATAAGCTTATAAGCTATGTATAGAAAAGAAAATAGCTATGATATAGCTATGGTAATAGCTATGAAATAGAAAAGGAAAGGTATTTTTAAAATGTCCAGATGGACAGTCCCCCCCCCCGTTCTTCCCATGCAGAAAACAGCTTCCTAGGGAACCTGTTTTTAATTTTCAATCCCAACTCTTTCCCTATTTATAAGAGTTAGAAAATTGTATATACTAGGATCTGAGCAGCTTTTGTGCAATTTTTTTTCGAACAATTTTCTATATTCATTAAAACTACAAGGAACTTACAGTCCCTTGGCTGAAACAGCAAGGAAAATCCATTGGCTTGAAAAACAAGGAAAGCGGTTTTTTCATCTTCATTAAAAAAGCCCTTGTCCACGCCCCTAAATTTTTGTGAATTGGCGCCAAAATTGCACTGCAATTTCACTCTTGAAAGTTTCCTTCTTTAAATCAGTGGCAGATCCAGAGGGGGTGCGCCCCCTAGCGTAGTCTAAAGTAGTGTAATTTACTTAATTAACTTAAGTTTGCTTTAATTAAACTTGCTCCTAACGCAAGTTTATCGGATCAACCTATTTTGCGCCCCCCTTAAAATTTTTCGGATCAACCTATTTTGCGCCCCCCCCCGTAAACAAATCCTGGATCCGCCCCTGATTTAAATACATCTATTTTCCAAGATAGGTGTCACAAAAAGCCCCTCGTCTTGCTTTTTTCTGTCTGAGTAAGAAATTTTGTAGATTCTGGCATTTTTGTTTTATCTCTACGTATAAAACAGTTTTTATGATACGCAAGCTATTACGTAGCATTATCAAAGGCTTATGCAGAATCGTTCAAAGGGGGAGGAGGTGACCAGGGTAAGCTCCCCCGGGTGCCATGGCTGGGAGTTGGCCATTTGGTTCAGATTTTTCCCTCTGATTCGACTTTTTTGCTTGTATTTGAGTCGGAAGTGGACGTAGTAATTAATTTGTCCTCGTGTGAAACTAACCATGGGAACGGCCCTGGGCCCATAAGCCCCTTACCCGTTACAAAGAAACAACACAATCAATTTTTGGTTTCAAAAGTAAAGGTTCCCAAATCATAGTTTCTGTGACAGAATGTAAGTTTTCCTCAAGAGATTAATAATAAGGCGAAAGAGTAGAATGAAAATATTTATAGAAGAAATGAAGGAATGAAGAGTATCGAGCAATACGTAAAAACTGCAGACACACCTTTATCGACCGCTGGACACTAGCATCGAAAGTAAAGCATTTGATTGGCTCGTCTCTTTCTGCAGCTTGTCTGGGCCAATAAAAAAGTAGCATGTATTTAATATAAATACAAAGACAAGATTTTCAACTTAGTGAGGTAACATTCGCTTAACAAGTAGTTTCTGTGTTGGAAATCGTTACATTCCATAAAATACAGCAAAATGGTAAGATTTGATTTTTCAATCTTGAAATCTCGTTTTAATCTTCTAATATAGAACGTAATTTTGTTGTAAACAACTGTTCAGTGTTAGAATAATTTCATGTAGGCCTATATAAAGACATGCTATTTCAGTTCAGTATTAAGCCTAGCCTAAGTAGAAACAGTGCAGTTTACCCCATCTTCTGACCTAAACTGTCCTTCGGCAAAATTTGTAGAGGTAGGTGTGCCTACTTCAAACACCTTTTTGGGACATACTAGGCTAGCCTACTTAAGCCTGTATACCCATCCCTGAGTTTCATTTTCCTAGCCTCTTTCCAAGATGGCCAGAAGTAGCTAAAGTAGAATTTTACCCTAGTGGTAAAATTCTACTTTAGCTACTTTTGACTATCTTGGAAAGGGGTTAGGTTAAGAAAATGAAACTTTCAGGGATGGGTCTACAGGCTAAAGTATGTCCTGGGAAGATATTTTGAAGTACCCACCTCCACTCCTTCTCCATACTGTCTGTTAAATAAAACACTCAAGAAGTGAAGTTTTGTTAATACTAATGAAATCAAACAACATAGGCCTATGATGAAAATAAAATCTGATTTAGAAACAAATTTGGGTGGTCAATATTTACCAAATCATATTATTGAGTTAAGAATAAAGTGAATACACCGTTCAATGCCTTTTTTTTATGCTGATTACAAATATAACAATCATTTCTATCTGAAATGAATTTTAGCCCCCTCCCTATAGCCTATATGCCAATTCAACGTAGGTATATATTTTGGTAAATTTCTACCAAATCATATTATTGACTTAGGCTATGCAAAAAATGAATATACCACTCAATGCCTTTTTTTACGCTGATTACAAATATAGTAGCCTAATCATTTCTATCGGAAATGAATTTCAGCTCCCCCTTATATATGCCAATTCAGGGTAGGCTATATATTTCTACAACCTAACCTGAATTGGCATATTTAGGGGGGAGGAGCTGAAATTCATTTCCGATAGAAATGATTAGGCTATTATATTTATAATCAGCATGAAAAAGGCATTGAATGGTGTATTCACTTTATTCCTAACTCAATAATATGATTTGGTAGAAATTTACCTGTATTTCTACATTAGGGGGGAGGGGTTAAAGTTTAAACTTACATCCCATTTGCATCACAAATAAAATTTGCCCCCACCCCCTTTACCCCCGCCCCCCCCTCCTAATGTGCAAATATATAGCCCTTAATTTGGTTCTAAAATATTATATATTCATCCTATTTTATTTCATTAGCAGTAACCAAACTAGCACTATATAAAAGAGTCCATTTAATATGAAAGTTTCAATTTTTGTTTGTTTTAGTTTGGATTTGCATACACATCTAAGTTTTACTCATTTTAAGATTTATTTATTCATTTATAATATACCTGTTTGTTTGCTGTGATTGCTTATTTAATTTCTAGTCATTTTGGATTCCATTTACTAGTACTTGTGTATTATATAACTCAAAATCTTCATTAAATAGAACCTATTTTTTGACACCCAAACCTAACCACAATTATCATGAAAATATAGTACTTCAGAAACAAATTTGGGCTATATATTTGCACATTAGGGGGCAGGGTAAAGTAAGCTATAGCCAGTCTGCATGCAAAATGTGTTGGGTACAATTAGGGTAAAAAACCAGTATCCAATGGTGCAAAATTATGTAAAACCAAAACCCTCTCATCTTGTTACCAAAGAGGAATTTAGAAGAATTGTATATATTAATGAATAGCTAAAAATCTAATCTATGCATCAATATGGTTAGTATTAAAATTATTTAAGATCAAACACTTATATCCTTTTAGTGTTTCATTTTTTATCCTTTTAGTTTTTCATTTTTATTCACATACTAACAGAAAGCTGATTTTCTTCTGATTCTAGAAATGTAGCTTTTATTGCTTGATATTTATTCTATAATTCACAAATATTAAATATAATTTTTCTTTTCAATTGCTTCTAAAAATAGAAACCACATTTTTAATTTACCCTGACAAATTATTGGTGAAAATTTGACCAAGAAGGCAGGGTTCTTGTTACTGCCCTCACATTGCATCATGCTGTAGTAAAAATGGGTGGTCCAAAAACCCATTGTTATTTTTTCAGAATGCAAAAGAAGTGGTCTTCCCCAAAAATAGGTCTCTTACCCTATTCTGAATATTTTTAAGTAAGAATTGTTTTCTAACTTCAAACTGCCCAAATACTACACACCCCTTAATGTGCAAATATATAGCCCAAATTACATGTTCTGCTAATCTTCAGTTTAATCTGGCCTTCACTTGTCTGAAAAACTTCTTTTTTGGAAAGTTTTTTTTTTTTTTTTATCAACAAAGTAACTGATGATCTGGTTACATCAGAGGAGGGCTGAAATGTAGTTGAAACAGCAGTGATTGCTATATTTAGAAAGTTTTTAATAGAGAATTAAATTGTATGTTTCATTTTCTCCAATCTGATTCCTGTCTTATACTATACCTTTACCCCTAGCGCTAAATCTGGCCCTATTAGGTGGCAGGTCTAGGATGCAATTGTGGATTAAATTTCTAGACAATTTTGAATAAGGAATCAAAATCAAGCATTTTTTTTACTTTTACATCTAAATTCTGCTCCACCTTGTACCTTTACAGCCCCAAGCTATTTGCAAGTTTGACATTTTTTTTCTAGACCTTTATTGTTGAAGATAATTTCTCTCTCCTATTCTTGGGGGCAGATTTATTTATAGCATATTTCTGAATTCACAGAAAGTAACCGTTTTGTTAGGAGGAGGGTAGAATTTGAAAATGCTTTTTTGGACCAAATGGTGTTCTAAATTAACTTTTGATTAGAAAAGCTATGATAAACAATAAGTGGAACCACGGGGAAATTTTTATTTTTTATACAAGACAGTGGAATGCAACTGTGGTCTTTGTTGCTATTTAGAAGCTATGATAATAGAAGAAGCTATAGGCTACTATTAAAATCAATTTGCAACAATAGGGCCATTCTTTCACTCATCTTTGTGCTAAGATCTTACATCTTTTTTAAACTTCAATTAAACTTTCTCCTAACTTAAGTTTATCGGATCAACCTTTTTGCACTCCCCTAAAAATGTTTTTATCAGATCAACCTATTTTGCCCCCCCCCCCCTAAAAAAAATCCTGGATCTGCCCCTGGGCAAAGCCAAGATTACATCACACTTAAAATTTAAGGAGTTAACTATGGGGTTGTTCAACTTTTTGAGCTTTTCATTACCGAAATGAAAATATAAGACAAAGTCGTTTTGAGTCCTTTCTTATTTTCGACGTACCTTATAGTTATTTTTCAAATATTCTGCTAAATCCCCTTTAATAGATGTCATACTATAGGAGACACTAGGGCAGTTCTTTTACTCATCTATGTGCTATCAACTATAAGATCTTGCATCTTTTGACAAAGAATGCCTAAAAGTGAAATCTTAACACTAAGACCTTACATCTTATAGCGTTCTTTTGCAAACGTCTCATCTTTGTTCTATACGGCAGAAAAATGGCGTTCTTCAACTTTTTGCTAACATCAGTAAGCTGTAAGATTTTAGAAGAAAAGATGAGTTAAAGACCGGAAATCTTTGCGGAAAGATGCAAGATCTTGGTGCAGAAGAACAGCCCTAATAGCCTTCATATAATTTAGTTATTAGCTAATTCATTTGACTTAAAATGTTCTCAATCAAAGTTTGGTTTAAAGTAAACTCTGGAACACTGAAAAAGGACCCAAATTCCATTGAAACGAACCCAAGTCTTAATGTATCAATCAAGGTGTACAAGATACTAAAAGCTCAAACAATCCAGCTTAGTATGTAATGCCTTAGCAATTGATTAAGGCTTTCAGATTATTTTAGGTGCATTTTAGTTCAGGCTACTACAATAAGCATTCAAACCATGGGCGCCCATAAAGGGGGGCAGCTGTCCCCCCCTGGCTGAATGACGGTGTTATATTTGTATTAATTTAAAAAACTTTCCACAGAATAAGTTTTTAAAGAAAAGTAAGAGCTCTTTTAAGCCAAAAAGGGGCAGAAATAAAGTCAAATTATCTTCCAAGCGTAAAACTAGCCTACCACAAATCATTATCAACAAATAAATGAAACTCAAAATGAACAGAAATTATTATAAACTGCCCAGTCAAACTCGAAACGAGCAAAACTTAACATTACTAGGGCTGACGAGCCCTATGCCTTTTCAAAACCAGAACATAACTTAGGTTTTATTGAAAAAAAAATGACTGGATTGTCAGTTTAATTTACCTATACTGATATTTATTCCTTAAAATAAAAATGCGTAAAAAAGTGATTTTTTACTTATTTAAGTAAAAAGAAACTGAAAACATTTATACATATTTTGTTTTCAGTAAAACGCAAATTATGTTCTGGTCTTGAGAAGGCTTGGGGGTTATCAGCCCTGCTAATGTTAATTTTCGCTCGTTTCGAGTTTGATTTGGCTACTTATTCTAATTTCTGTTCAGTTTGAGTTTCATTTATTTATTGATAGTCATTTGTGGTAGTTTTACGCTTGGACTTCATTACTTGACGTCATTTCTGTCCATTTTTGGCTTAATGGAGCTATTTACTTTTCTTTGAAAAGCTTATTTTGTGGAAAAAGTTTTTTTAGATGAATTTATTTTCGTTTTTTATTGCAAGTCATTTTCATGAAAAAAATAATAATATATATTTTTTCGTTTTTTTTTCTATACGAATCCATAGTTTGGCATAATTGTGGGGGTTTACATGCCCAATATTCCTAAAGACATAGTTGTTGGACCGTTCTACTATGCTGAACAAAATAGTTGTCTCAAAAATTTTGACTAGATATGTTCGGGAAATAAATCGGCTTAAGAGACGATCTGATTTCCCTCCAATCTCTTTACTCTTAGAAATGACCCTAGAACTTTTAATTTTGAATCGAATTAGCTTGTTTAAATGTTTCAATGATATTTCTAGCTATTATAGAGTGGTGCTGCCTATGATATTGCTTATATGCCTTTTTGAAAACCTGCATGTGTACAGTTTTTTCGTTTAATTGGAACGCCCCCTAAACACTTCCTAGAAGTTTCACATTAATATTCTAAGCGTCATTAAGTTACAGTAAATGTAGTTGTAGTACTAAAAGTACACACATAGTGCTTTCTGGCTAATTCAAAGTCCCCCACAACTTACCCTTAAAGATCTAACTTAATAATATAAATTGTTCTCGGGATATTGCTTCGCCCGCCTAAATATTGCTTTATATTTGATTACTGAAAATATTGTTATATTCTCTTTGGGCTATTGGCTACAAAATGGCTGTCTCACAATTTCGATCGAGGGTGTTTGGGGAAAAGAGGATATCAGGGGGGGGGCTATTTTTGCTCCATCACGCTTAACTCTGAAAATGAAACCAGAAGTATGCATTTCCAATTAAATGAGCCTCTTCTAAAGTTCACAAGACCACCTCTATTAAAACCTTACATCCCCCAGGGGCATAACCTAAAACCCTTATCCCCATACCTTGGGGGGGTTGTGCCAATCCCAAAGGCCGTGTTATGAGAACTTTTGGAGTATTTTTGAACAAATGGCTATCCTAGATTTTCTATCGGATGCATTGGGGGAAAATATAACGTGGGGGTGGGGTATAGCTGCCCTCCGATTAATTTGACTGTTAAAAATGGCTCTTCAACTTCCGATTTCCAATCTAATGAGCCCCCTCCCCTCCTAAGTGTATACCCCGTTTCCATAAAAGCCTTAAATGCCCTCGGGGTATACCTTACAACCTTTGCCCTGAGGCCCTTGAGGGGGTTCTCATCCTCAGACATAATTTCTGGACTTTTAAGCTACCTCAAACAAAATAACTATCTCGAGATTTTGACTGGAAGTGTTCGGGGAAATGATGGGCGTAGGGGGGGGTGGTTGCCCTCCAATCACTTTTGACTATTAAAGAAGGTACTAGTCTTTTCAGTTACCAACCGACTGAGCACTTTTCGAAGTTTCTGGGACAACAAATGGCCATCTTAAAATTTCTATCAGATGGGTTTCTGGAAAATTAGACGTGCGTGTGTGTGGAGAGGGAGGGGTTATTTGCCTTCTGATCACTAACTCTTAAAAAGAGCACTATAAATTCTGATTACCAATCTAATGAGCTCTCTTTGAAGTCTATACATCCACCATTTCTATAAAAAAAAACTTATATTCCCCCAGGGCGTAACTTACAGCCCTTGACCTGAGGGCTGTATGGGGGGGGGGGGAGTTATCCTCAAAGACAATTTCTGGAACTTTCAACTACACTGAACAAAATGGCTATCTCAAAAATTATGATTGAATGTGTGGGGAAATGATGTATGAGGAGGGGGCTGGATCTCCAATTACTTTCGACTGTTAAAAAGGCCAGTAGAACTTCTGATTACCAATCAAAGAACCCCCTTCCTATAAAAAACCTTATATCCCCACAGGGCAGAACTTACAACCCTTGCTCTGAGGTTTGGGGGGGGGGGGGGTCATTCTCAAAGTCATAATTTCCGGACCTTAAAACTGCACTGAACAAAATGGCTATCTCAAAATTTTGATTGGATGCCTTTGGGGAAGTGATAGACGTGGGAGAGGGGGGATGGCTGCATGGGCGCCCATAAGCTGAATTTCAGGTGGGGGCAAACCTCGTCTAATTGGCACTTTTAATGCTATAGAATAGAAATCTCAGAACAAAAATATAAAAATAAGGCAGCATCATTCAGCCAGGGGGGTGGGAGCCCCCCCCCCCCTGCCCCCCATATGGGCGCCCATGGATGGCTGCCCTCCATGAGCTCTTTTGGAGTTCCTATGACATTTCTTTCTATAAGAAGTGCCCTGTTTTAAAAAACAATATATTGTGCCCACATCGCTCTTTACTTAGGCAGCGCTATCGCGCTGCCCATGATATTGTGTCTTGAGATTTCAATTATACAGCACTGGAAATGCTGATTAGACCAGGTAAGCCCTCATCTAAAATTCAGTCTATGGGTGCCAATGATTCAAACTCAAATGGATTCAGAAAAGCCGTTGGGGGTGCTTCCAAAATCTCCCATTTGGGGGGTTTCTTGAAACTAACAAAAAGACAGTTAGGTCCTTAACAATCTTGTATTTTGTGTTAAGTCACATATTATAAAAATTGTATTTTTGGGAAGTGTCGAGATAATTTAAATTTTCTCTTGGAGAGATTTAGGGAAAGTGTAAAGCAATGGCCGTTTTGTTTTGTTTATGCGAAAATTGAGAAGGGCCTTTTTTGTAGCGCGAATGCATCTCTGTTCATGTTGGCCAAGCCGGTGTCCAAATTGGTAACGCCTGCTGGGAGCTCTACTGTCTTGAGCATGGAATCCAACCTGATGGACAAATGCCATCAGACAAATCAATTGGTGGAGGCGATGACTCCTTTAACACCTTCTTCAGGTAATATGCAGGTTTTTTTTCTGAGGGCATTTCTTGTCCAAAAAGTGAAGGTTATTCCAGTAACCATGTCCAGTGTTCAGAATACCAGCCACAATCCTGAATAGTGGGAGGTTGTAAGGGAAATTGTTTTTCATTTTTTGTGAGGAGGGAGGTGGCTGGTACAGTTATTCCCAAAATACCCCTAGTTTTTCTTAAGGAGAGACTACTCTATTCCGTAATTTAGTTTATATTCTATTCTATAAATTAGTTTAATTTGTCGTCTTTTTGAAGGTCCAATTCTGGTGGAGGCGATGACTCCTTCAGCACTTTTTTCAGGTAACTCGAAGCTTCTTTCTTTTTGCAATGGCATATTTGTTCCTAAAAAAGGCACATGGCACACAATTTCCCAAGGATAGTGAATTCTATTTTTATTTATAACTTCCTTTTTTCATCAGATCTTTGACAAATCAGATATAGCAAAATAAATAACGCAAGAACCACTAAATGATAATGGAAGCCATTTTGAAATTTTCCGTTGAGAATGTTGGTATTGATCTATCAAGCTTGTCTGCCTGGCAACGGGACAAATAGCTTCGAGAAAGAATTGATTTCCTGTTTGTATCATAAGGAATTCCGGTTTATGAGTAATCCGTTGAACAAATCGCCTACGCTTTTGGATAAAAGTAATGAATGCCAAGACTTTGGAGTGAAAAAGAAATTTTTATTCTCGTGAGGATTATTTCGAAGATTTTTTCATTTAAAGAAAGTCAAATTCTCAATGGATTTGAATACCAGTTGAAATTTCACTGTAAACGAATTCATAGATGTTCTAGGAATGTAGCAAAGCTACTTCGTAGTTTGCTTTTACCATATAGTTATTGCATGTAAGTACTTACGTTGGGGGAGCGAAGGTTTAGGGCCACTCCCTGCAATTTTCAATTTTTTTATGGGGACTTCTTAATGAAATTGTCAATTGAACAGTGTTTTTACAATTTTCCTCCCAAAAATCATTTTTACCCCCTCCCCCCTCTGAAGTGTACCCTGGGTACGCGCCCGAGTGTATGTTATTTTGGTCTGCAAAAATAACGATATAATTCTTTTGCATGACCATTTTTAACGGAAACACTTAGCATTCTGAAAAATACTTAAATGATTCGAAAATACTTACATCACTCCTAAAGGTCTCAAAGACAAGCGATGGGAAAAAAGACTAGCTTTTTGAAATTGCAATGAGTATATTCAGTTTGGGGTATACTGGTCCATTAAGGGGAGGCAGGGCCATACCCATGATTTTTTTCCGTGTTGTTACACAATTTTGTTTTTGGGTGTGGAGGTACACAAATAAACCCTCAAAAAAAAAACGAATACAAAATTTGTTTATGTCCATTTCTGTTGCTTTTTTACGAGTCAAACATTTCAGGGGGGTTCAAACCCCCGAACGACTCCCCCCTCCCTCCCCGGGTACGGCCTTGGAGGGAAGGGTTAAGTGAAACGAATGGATAATTATGGATGATATAAGTATTTTAGAACGTAATAGTAGCTTTCAGAATTGTATTTCAGTAGTTTTTGAATGTTCTTAGATTTGTATAATGGTTCTTTAGAAGTAGTCATGGACAAGAATGATACCAAATGAATTGCCTGTGCACTTTCCTCAACCGTTCTACTGTTATTCTTGTTCTATGTCTTCGGAGAAGAGAGTGGAGGTGCCAATTCACGAAAACGTAGGATTAATTAGAGTAAAGCCAAGACAGATAGTCTTTGTAAGAGGCAAAGCTGGCATAACTTTGTCATATCATCCATCCTAGGGCAGAACTAAGGCAGATGGGCATAGAGTGAGGGTAATTCAGCCATTTGAAGACAATTGGGGATCCAAAAATGATGCAAATATTTATGACCGATCATGTCCATAGGACTTATGGGTGACTTAAAATGGTTCATATTATAAGATCTTTACCTACTGGGAAAGCCCATCGGAATTGTAATTGAGGGCGACCGGGATTTTTGGGTTGACTACAGAGTGTCCACTGGACTTGTAGGGCAAAGACTTTCCCATTAAAAAAATGAGAATACAAAAAAGTACTTCAGTCGGGGGGGGAATTAATTTTTTTATTTTTCAATGAAATTGGCAAAAAAGAGAAGACCGCATGCCCCCCCCTCCCCTGCAATTCATTCATTAAGGAAGGAGGTTGTCATTTAAGTAATTCTTGCTCCAAATTGATTTTGCTGACTCCAATTATACTAAATAATTGGAGCATGAAAATGACATTTTCCTTTAGGGTTATGTCGTTTAATTTCGTAATCTTTTCACAAAAAAAGCAGTGAATTACCGGTTCTAAGCTAACGTTTAGACATGCATATATGGTGTTGTTTGGCAAGCTGATGACTCGTATCCCATATACAGATGTTCACTGACCTTTGTTCTTATTTAGCGAAACTGGCAGTGGCAAACATGTCCCACGTGCTGTTTTCGTCGATTTGGAGCCCACTGTTGTCGATGAAGTGAGATCTGGCACTTACCGTCAACTTTTCCACCCAGAGCAGTTGATCACTGGTACGTTTCTTGATATTCCTGTATGTTTTTTTTTGTACTTGTGCATTATAACTAAACCAGCGCTATACAGGAAAGAAGTCAAGTTTGGTCAATGCTAATGAAATGAAATAAAATAAAATAGGATGAATACATAATAGATAGAAACAAATTTGGCCTATATATTTGCACATTTTTTTTTGGCTGGGGGGGGGGGGTAAGCATAACATCTATTAAATACGTAACTTAGCCTAACCCAGGCAACTCCCCCCCTCTAAACCCCCCAAAAACAATCATTTAAATATTGTAAACTCAATGAGAAACCACGTTTTGCCATCAATTTATCTAGCAAATACCCGTTTGTCTGCTTTCGTGTCTGGTTTCCTTGTACGGTCTATAGCGCTAGTTTAGTTATAATGGACAAGTACCGCGGAGTATAGAAAATTATTTATCTTCGCAATTTTTAATTGTCCAATATCCACACTACTATCCCTTCCAGACTCACAATCGTGATAACCTTGGGGGAAGGACATCTACGCTTTAATAACTATAAAACAACTTTTAAAGTCCCTACTACTGCTGGTAACATTATATTCGTTTACTGTGTTTTATGAGTGTAAATGCTGGCATACAAATGCGACTTCAAAAGCTTAAATGTTTCAAATTTCTCCTGAATATCCTGTAAGTCAATTTTGACCCCCCACCTCCAGGGGCGTCCTGATGCTCATTTTATTGGGGGGCGATCTTCGTAAATTTTACCGAATTTTCTACCTGATTTATGCCGAATTTTATGCAGAAATCAAGAATTTTGCTAGATTTTGGCCGATATTGCAAAATTTTACCGAATTGCTACCTGATTTATGCCAAATTTTCTGCTGAAGTCAAGAATTTTGCTAAATTTCGGCCGATTTTGCAAAATTTCTACCGAAATTTTCGCCTTCGGCGAAAATTTTACCAAATTCCAACAAAGTTAGGGGGGACGTGGCCCTCCCAGCTTCAACCCCCTCGGAACGCCTCTGCTCCCCTCACCTCTATACTAAGACATGTACATATTGATAATTTAAACATAGGCTATTAAAACCATTTCGGATCTTGAAGTTAAAACGCTTACTTTTTACTGCTACCTTACTTTGATTTTAAAGTTTACTTTTACACTACCCAGCTGATCCTCAGCTTTGAGAACAGCTTAGCAAATGAGAAGAAACCATAAAAAAAACAGATACGACCTACGTGCATGACAGCGGCAATATTGAAATATATTATGGATGGATGGAAAAATTTCTCAAGGGGTTATAAGCTGGTTAGTGCTTTCCTAGAGGGGGGAGGGGACGAAGGCTTATTTTCTAGATGAGTCCTATATTCATTTTGGACGCAACATGTCGCTATACGTGAAAGCAACGTGTCTGCATATTTGTAACACAAGTGGTAGGAGAGGGGGGAAGGATTGATTGCCTGTCTGCCACCACTACTGAATTAGTCACGGCTGTCTGTTTTTCTAGTCTGCTTAGGAATAAAAGCCAATTTCCATATGAGAGGGTGAAGGTTTTTTTTTATTGAGGTAGGGTTTTTTTCTGGGCGGGGTGGTAACAGAATTGTGTTCACGCACCTGTTTTTCAGGGTAGGGAGCACGTAGAACCATAGTCCTTATGAATTCTCTCCCCCTTAATTTCTCGTTGTTTCAAAGCTATGAAAAAAAAAATGTATTGCCTGCTTGATGTCAAGTAATGAGCTTGGTCACTGATCTTAAGTGTCCAAATTGTTACTGTTTGGGTTATCCCAGGAAATGGTGCTTTAGTCTACTGACTTCTCTTTTTTCAGGAAAGGAAGATGCTGCTAACAACTATGCCCGTGGTCACTACACCATTGGAAAGGAAATCGTCGACATCGTTCTTGACCGTATTCGTAAATTAGCCGATCAGTGCAGCGGTCTCCAAGGTTTCTTGATCTTCCACTCCTTCGGTGGTGGTACCGGATCTGGGTTTACTTCCCTTCTTATGGAACGCTTGAGTGTCGACTATGGCAAGAAGTCTAAGCTCGAATTTGCCGTCTACCCAGCCCCACAGGTCATTTATTTCCCCTTCCTTTCCTATTTTTTTCATTATGTGGGACTAAGAAGATTCCTTTCTTTAGATTCATAGTTAAAAAGGGATCTGTATTAAATCTTTTCATTATAAATTTTTTCTTTTTATCGTTTATTTCAGTTCAATGGCACTACAGGCTAAGTTATTTTACGGTAAAAAGTAAAGAATATTTGTGATAACTCGCAAACCGAAGATGAAAATCCTACGGGTCTGGAAATTTGTGTCTAACAAAAAAAATGTTTTTGTCTGCTTTACGATAATGCGGAGCTCCCATGGGGTCAATAAAGTTAATAAACAGTTTTTCTCGCATAACTTTGACTTTATTGCAGCCGGAAAGATGTTAAATTTTATTTAACTTTTTCAACAAAGTCCGCATAGTTCAACCAATAGCAGAAGACATGTGGAAAAATTGAAAAAGAAACATACAAATTAGTGTCTACAAACATAATTGTGTTTACTTGTTTAAATATTTTGCTTGGTAAAGAGACAGAAAAATAGTTTGTTATTATTAAAAGGAAAAAATGCTGAAAAAGATGGTTTTCTCAGCTCTGTGTCTGACTATTTCAGTTACTTTCTATGAAAAATTGCTGTCAAGTCAAAATGAAATCCCTCTGTGAGTGGGACAAACTTATGGTTCGTACTTTCATGACAAACTTTATTAACTTTATTGACGCCTTGGGAGCCCCGCATAAGGAATAAATGAAACTAAAAGTTAAAGCATAAACTCTTGCGTTGCGATATTCATGTATTGTACTGCCAACACTCAAGTGCTTCATTTAAGTAGAATCTGTTTCTCTGACGCTCAATCCTAATGAAATATCACAAAATGTGACGAAAATATAATACTTTATTAACAAAATTACGGAAACCACGGAAGAAACTTATAGAATACAGACTGCCCTAAACGTAGTCATTAAGAATCGCCTTTACAGGACATCCAAAGGCTATAACGTCATGTTGTGTCCATTGACGTACTGTTTTGTTTTGGGTAACACTTCCCTATCCTCGAAAAATCTAATTGCCTCTTTCAGTCTTTGGCAAATCCCAAACTTTCATTTTAACATCCATGATCAGACACAATTCTCCTATCAATACAGAGCGCAAACCAAATGAATTTCTTACATGGTCATAATTACCGGTTCTGTTTAAATGAAGCACTTGTGTTGGCGGTATAATACAGAGGTATCTGCGTCGCTTCAGGAGTTTATTAAGCTTAAATAAACATCTATGGGTAATTCCCCTGCCACATCATAGTCACATCTATCGGTAAGGTAAGCCCAATATCATGAATAACAAGGCAGTTTTCTTGATTTTAGCGTCACACTTGTATTTAAAAAGCAAAAAAATTAAAATTGCAATAAATTAGTTTAAAGAGTTAGCACCAACAGTAATTCGTGTCCAACTGTTCTCTACTAATACTGAGTCTTCTTAACTTTTGTCAGATTCCTCTGCCAGATAGAAAAACCACTGTTCTAAGTTTCCATCTTTTCTAGTTTTAAAAAGTATGTCTTAAACCTTGACTCTGATTGGTCAGTCAAGAAATTTATGTTTGAAAGTTGAACAATGTTGATTTTATCAACAAGTGGTCTATTTTGTCCTTGTGGTTTGCTCGGACCACAGTAGACAGAATATACCAGTAAGCTTATCGCAGATCATTTCTGGTCTTCGTTCACAAAAAGCTCCTCCCACTTATTTCTGCATTAACGGGCATGCGGGTTAGTCTGTTTCGATTGTTTCAATGCACTTTGATGGAAACAGACGGAAACAGACTAACCTGCATTCCCGCTAATCTGACTTCGCCTATGTTTATATCTGCTGAAACGTTCTCCGGAGCACTCGCACCCCGGTCCGGGTTTTTATAATGGGTGAGATAGAGAATGATCATACTGGTATATTCTGTCTACTGTGGCTCGGACGGAAGTCAATCATATTTGAAGCCGTTCTTTGAACAGCTGAAATGTGTATTGTTTTTATTGACCCGCATTGCTATCAATATCAGTTAACAGCGTTTTTTCCCCTTTTATTGCTTATTTCAGTTCAGTTGGGCAGTACAGCTCATGTTGTTTTTCTAAATTATGTCAAAACGAAACAGTCGGACATTATATTTTTTTTCTTTTTTTTTACTATTATTTCTCCTTTTTGACTTGAGATGTTGCTCAGTTTAATTTTTAAAATTTTATTCGCAATTATTCTTTCTTATCATTTAGTAGTTTCAGTTAACCTCAGGATTGTGCGACTTATTTTGTAATCTTTATTATTAACAAAGAAAATCTTCTTGAATAGTTTTTTTATATAAAAAAAAAAATACTTTTTTTCCCTGGCGAATGAATGTTTTCGAGAATTGTAATCTAATTTACTATGGGCTGAATGTCTTCTATTTTTTATTTGTTTTCTAATAACGTTTTTATTTAAAGGTCTTTGGGTTTTGATTGATGTCAGAGCTTCGAGCTAAGTTGTAATGCTAATTATATAAGACAAAACAGATATTAGGGCAGTGTGCAGTAAAAAAATTTTTTTTTTTTTGATAAAATTTGACTTATTACTTGAAATGAATTAATATCCTAAAAACCAAATTTTATACTAATCGATTAACGATATGGAAGACAAAAGATTAGATCTGGGTCTCTTAGATTATATTTTTTTTTTATTTTAACCGTTAAATTTTAGATCTAGTTGTGCTAACAACACCAATAAATTGAAATAGTAGGTGAATAGAATACACAAATAATGTTTTTAATCTTAGTTTATATTATTAGCTTCAGGATTCTGTTGGCAGGGTCGGATAAATGGCGATTGGGCCCAATCGGGCCCCGTGTTACTATATAAAAAAAAAATGAAATTTCAAGCAAATTGTTTTTGACAAGAGATAAATTATGAATTAGGCTATAGTAAGACTTAAACCAGCTCAAATTCTATTGACTAACCTTTCTTAGAAATTAAACAAATGTCTCATTTAGGTCTCTACCGCTGTTGTTGAGCCGTACAATTCCATCTTGACAACTCATACCACCTTGGAGCACTCTGACTGCGCTTTTATGGTCGACAACGAGGCCATCTATGATATTTGTCGTCGTAACTTGGACATTGAGCGCCCAACTTATACCAACTTGAACAGGCTCATTGGTCAAATCGTTTCCTCCATCACCGCCAGCCTTCGCTTTGATGGCGCCTTAAACGTTGATCTCACTGAATTCCAGGTTTGTTTCTGTTTGTCTACATTATAACCTTTGGTGCAATGCCACTTCTAGGTTTTTTTTTTTTGAACAACAAATTTAGTCAGTAAAGGGCTGGGCACATGTAGTTGATTTCGGGAACTGATTTCCAAATCAGCGCCAATTTTAAAAGAAATCGGCGTCGATTTTAGCTTGAAATTTTTCTAGTTTTCGGCGCCGATTTACAAAATCAGCGCTGCTTTTCATCATGATCATCACAAAAAATAGGGATACAAATAAATAGTCACCCAGAGGTATCCGTGGTGAAAGACCCCACTACTGATGTCTACTAAGCTGAGATCAATCAAGCAACTATTAATAAACTCTAGTTGACTATTTGTGTCCAGGATTTTTTGTTCTGAATTTTTTGCGCAATAAATTTTTCTTTCAACGAATTTTTTTTTACCGCTATCGTTTGTCCACCGATGCTGAAATCGGTTCTCGAAATAGGTTACGTGTTCCTAGCCCTTAACTAAAGAGCCTATCGGATGTAAGGCACAATTTCATGAGTCGTAAATTGTATGATGTTACAAATAAATTCTTTATAAAATTGAAAAAGAACAAACTAGCGTATATTAGCAGCATTCGTTTTCGTCGTTCTATGGAAATCCAATCCTCGATTTTACAGCCGTTCGTTTTCGCCGTTCTTTGAAATGTTTCGCTTATAAGCCGTTCTTTGAAATGCCGTTCTTCGTTCTTAGAACGACGAACTGAGCCTCACACTCCGTTTAACAACTTTGGTTTTACTTTTGAGTGCCAAGTTTTAAAATAAAAACCCATGACAGAAAACGAGTTTATTGATTTATTTAATTTCGTAGAGTTTGTTGATGGTATCTTTCATCTAAAAAAATGGTAGTGATTTGTTTTTTGTATATGTGGCACAGTTTTTAAATCTTCAGCAAGTTCTGGAAGCATTTTTGGCATAAAGTGCTTTCCAAACTTTCACAAAATTCCTTAGGGGTCATTTGGAAACACTTTGGGAGGAATTCCTAGATATCTTAGATTACAACTAATACTTAGAGATTCCAGCTAACCCCAGGCTTCTATATCCTTAGGAATATGTTCAATTGTTCAAACGTCTTCAGCTTAAAATTACTTTTCATATCTCTAAGTCACCATTAATAAGTGCCAAACATATCTGCGAGCTTCCTGATATAAAAACATCTGCCACAGCTGCCAGTAGGAGCTCATTGTCAGAGTCACTTTCCTCTAGTAACTCGATTGCCTGTTTTGCTACATTCACAAGTATATTTTCCAATTTTGTTGTGCTGGTTGATTGAAATTTTATCTGTGACTTTGAAATTTTATCTGACTCAGGAAAGCTCTTATAAGCCGTTTTTTCAGTTAAAACGACGTTCTTAGAACGGCGAAATAAAACGCAATTTAAGAGTAAAACCGAGAACATCTTAGAACTAAGAACGACGAACGGCGAAAACGAACGCAGCTATTGTCTCAAAGGGATTTGACCAAAAAACGTTACCGCCTTCCTCAATTGTAAGTGTCCTTCACCCCCTCTAAATAAAAGAAACTTCGTAAATTCCAACTTGATTCCTGAGCTGTGACCCAAAGGAGGGTATACCTATCAAAACATGTGTTAAAATTCTCAGCCTTTAATGACTGCATGCAATCTGAGGTTGTCTTAACCTCAATCTGAGGTTGTCGCTTGTCTTGAGACTAAAAAAGATGAAAACGCAAGCACTCTTCTGAGACCCTAAAAGCAACTGACTGAAATATGCTACCGGTAATCCCCGTACTCGATCTTGTAAAGTAGAAGCAGTTCAAACTTAAATAAGGGTATTTTTTTTTTTACACGAGTTTTAAACAGTTCGTGGTAACGAACTTTAAGTAAGGAGCGACCCGGCTCAATAGTAACCGAAACTAAACAACAGAGTTTTTATACCAATAGATACACCAAAAGAATCAGATTTTTATGCTGATTTCATATATATAAGTTTCATCAAGTTTCGTCTTACCCATCAAAAGTTACGTGAATCTGTCTCACAAAATTATTTTTTAAAACAATAAAAAAATTTAGCGTAAAGAGCGAGCCGTTGAGGAGGGGACCGCCCCTTTCGTATACGGAATAATTTCTGTTCGTTTTAAGTTTTAATGTCACTCCTTACTTTCAGTTAAAAAAACATAGTTTTTTTTACTTAATTTAATTTATTAATAAAGGGTCCTCCCAATGCTTTTTTGTAAAGGCATTTTTATCATAAGTGATATTCCACTTTTCTCAATGAGAGGAAAAGATCTTTTTGGCATCATGGACCGTAGAAAAGCGCTAAGTTTATAGGAGGCTGATAAACAACTAGTTTCAGTACGCTTTGTGTTTAGCTTAATAGTATGAAGAATGCTCTTGAAGGCGGCATATTTATTTGTGACACATCTTTCTAAATTCATAGAAAGTAACCATTTTGGTGGCAAAGGGTGAAGGTAGAATTTTAAACATTTTTTGTTACAAATTCTGGTCTAGATTTACTTTTGATTAGAGAAGCTGTAATAATAAATGAAAAGTTATACTATTAAAATCAATTTGCAATGAGTCTTCAGATAATTTAATTATTAGGCAATTCATTTGATTTAAAATGTTATCAGTCTTAACATTTAAATCTTGGCAAATCCAAAACACCAGTGCAGTGATTTTCGCAAGTGCGTTTAGGTGTTAAATTCCAATTAATAGGCTCGTAACTTCAATAAAACCTCTAATTTTCACCTTTTTCTTCATTAAGTATCAATTACTTCAAGAAATTAGGTCCGTTACCAGGTATGGTACCTGACCTAGTACGGCTAACTAATAGTACGTTTTCAGCATAAGCATTATGACTAACGCCAGCATTTTTGAAAAAAAGGCTAGAATGGTACCTACTATATATCAAATTTATAGTATTTTATTTGAAAGAAGCACACACCAGACCATCCTTTTCAGGTGATAATCAGCCCTAAATCTAGCCCTAAAAGCACTCGTTAAAAGCGTTACCATTATAACATGTTCATCTAAATTAATTGTTAGCTATCAAAACAGCCAATAAGATGCATTCATTTGATTTAAAATATTGTTCATCTTTTGTTTGGTTTAAAGTCAAATAATTGCAAATTCCATTGGAAAGGACAAAAGTCTTATATTTCAATTGAGACCTGTAATAGATTATGGATTGTACAAGGTGCTACGCTCAAATAATCCAGCTTAGTATACAAGGCCGTACCCAGAATTTTTTTTCGGAGGGGTTTTACTAAAAAAAAAAATCGGGGGGGGGGGGGCTACGCAAAAAAATGCTAAAAAACCGCATACAAAATTTAATTATCCATTTTTGTTAAATTTTTACGACTCAGACAAACATTTCGGGTGGGTTTCAAACCCCCCTACCTCCTCCCCCCTCCTGGGGACAGCCTTGTTAGTATATAATGCCATTGCTCTTGATTAATGCTTTCATATGCATTATTTTATTGAGGGACATTTCAGATTTGCTGACTATTTGTTTAATTCTCTTTGTTATCTATCTTCATTATTTCCATGATGAGTATAATTTTTTGTTTCGTCTTACAGACCAACTTGGTGCCATACCCCCGTATCCACTTCCCATTGGTTACCTATGCACCAGTCATCTCAGCAGAGAAGGCTTACCATGAGCAGCTCACTGTTGCCGAGATCACCAATGCCTGCTTCGAACCAGCTAACCAGATGGTTAAGGTAAGGGTACCATGAGTTTCTTCTAGTTTCAAGGTCTAAGTACAGATTCTAAGTAGGTTTTAACTGCACTGCTTGTTTGGTGGGGGGATGAATGACCAAAAATGGCGGATGGACCTTTATTTGACTGGGTCAGATTTTGATTCTGAAGCTATTTGTCATAGTCCGTTGTTTTATTCAATTTCAAGAGCCAAACTCTGTACTTCTTAAAATGTTGTAGTTTTTTTATATTCTTTTTTCGTTTGCCATTTATTGTTGAGGTATCAAAAAATTTGGATTGTTGGTTCAACTAATTATAAGTTCATTAAAAATTAAGTAATTAGTTACTACTTATAGTAATTTGCAAGTTCCAAATGATGTCAAGAAAGAGATATTTAAAAAAAATTCTTGTCCAACTATAAGTTATTTTATTGTTTTCGCGTCGTAGTTTGGTTGGGCTCTGAAGAATGTTCGGGTAAAAAGAATTTTTTGTATTTTCTAGCTTCCTTCAATTTTAGTATATGAAAAAACTTGAAACAGTGATTTTGCGACAAGCCTTCAGCTGCAATTTACACCAAAAGGACAAGATACTTAAAGGATTCATTAGTCTCCATTCTGTCTATTTACCGAGACAGGCTAGACAATTTAGTATCATAACTAAGTTAGGAGAAACAAAAAAAAAATTTATAAAACCATAGCATGGTATAGGGTGGGAGAGCTGGGGGGGGGGGGGTATAGAAGACCTTTTAAAGAGAAAAGCGAGTATTCTAAATCAAAAAGTAGGGTAGGGCAATGACCATTAGAGGGGAAATTCAGCACCGTCCCCATCCTCCTCTGTGCTTCCACAAATTTTAATATACTGATTTTCTTCTTTCGTTTACAAATTTTAATATACTGATTTTCTTCCTTCGTTTATTAACCTTGCTTTTATAAAAAGCTTCCAAATCTTTTACGCTAGTTATATCCTGCGTCAATGTCGCCTCACTATATGGTAATATAGTAATATATATATATGGCAATATATCAGTCTCCATTCTGTCTATTTACCGAGTCAGAATTATGATATTACTTCGATTTTTTCTTGGAGAAGCATCTAAATTTGCTTTAAGAATTGGGAAATTGTCTCAATATTAAACATATTTTCAATTTTAAAAACATGCAAACCGAAGTTCAAAAATGTAGTTTGGTAGATGGATTGGGTAGAACTGTAACTCAGCTACACAATGATAGACAAATCGTCTTCCGTTGATATAGTAAATTTGTAGGAGAGCTGAAAAATATCAAGAATCGCACAAGGAATATAAAAACTTAAGCTCAGATCAGACAAAATTTTAATTTATCCATTAAATATCACGTGATATTAAATATGTGATATTGTGATAACGATAAAATATGTTCTTAAATTATTAAATATGATTAAATATATTAAATATGTGATATTAAATGACGTGATATATGTGATATTAAATATCACAAAACAAAATATTACGACAGCCACTGGGTGTCATGTGTCTAAGAACTTGGATCATTTTGACAAGAAGTATTATTTACTTTAAAAGCTTCGTGATGATTTTTTGTAATTCAGTAAAAAAAAAATTATGCAAGATTCATGGCTTTTCGCTGAGGTGGATGATAATTGTATGAACTGATTGCGACAAAAAATTAATTTCTTAGTTTTTCATTCTGGAGAAGAAAAAAGAGTGCTTGAGAATTATAATAATGGAGCTGGTGTCTTAATTTGGGAGCCTTACTAGAACTACTATGAAAAAATCCTATTTTGCTGTTTTTATTAATTTACTTCCTGTCACCCTAAACCCAAGAATCGCCCATTTTGTTGTATCAATACATGTAACACTTATTTGTGGACCCATCCCCCAAGAAAAGAAAGGGAAAAGTGAGTTGTGGGGAAGTGTCTCCTATAATGTAATAAGCTTGCATGTATTATTAAATAAGCTGGATCGTTTTTTTTTTCTAGTGTGACCCACGTCACGGAAAGTACATGGCCTGCTGCATGCTTTACAGAGGAGATGTCGTACCAAAAGACGTCAATGCAGCCATTGCCACCATTAAAACAAAGAGGTCTATTCAATTCGTTGACTGGTGTCCAACTGGCTTCAAGGTCGGAATTAACTACCAGCCACCCACTGTCGTCCCAGGTGGTGATCTAGCTAAGGTATGTTTTAGAATCTGACACTGTTTCAACATCTACCTGACTAATGTCTTACCGTTGGGTTTTCTGTCATTTCTAAATAGGATGGGCGGAAGAGGCAAAGTTGTCTGGATTAGAATTAAATTTGGGCTTTTGAGTCTCATGGGGTTAGCGATTTTCAACTGCACCTATCTATCTTTTACACCAACGGAACTTGGATTGCCACTAAACAAATTTTTAAACGTTTAAATGAACATCCAGCGGCAAATCGGATTCGAAAGCCTTGTTTTGTAAATGAAGCTTTGGACGTAATTTTCCAATAATTGACATTGAAAACGTTTTCAAAAGCCGAATTTTTTCTTAGCTATTTTTGTGTGATTTGAGATAATGTCTGCTTTGGCTAATCTAAAAATATCTTCTATCAACTCAGGAATGCGCTCATGCCTGCTGAAGGCATTCACGAAAATTGAAGAAAGTCTGTAAGGGGATGCTCCGCAACTCAATCACCATTAACGGTCCCTAATTTTTTTTTTTTGTATTACTTTTAGCCTAAAATGGCAGATAATACAAAATTTAGCCATTAAAATTTAACAGGGGCAAACATTGTATTTCTTTTCTGTACCTACAGTAATATAAGTTGTCTATAACTGCGTTGCCTGTTGCCATGAAATAAGCATAATAAGTTATGATTAGTCATTTATTTGAGTTTTAGGTGGTCTTTGTTCCGAGTTTACTTTTGTTAAATAGTGGCTGATATTTAAAGTTCAAGCTATTGTGAGTGATGACGGCGATACTGGGTTACCTACACGTTCGAAAATGTTATCACAGCAGGCCTCTACCATCAATTTACTGTGCTTTTTACATTTGTTCTATTGTAATTTGAATAAGCATATTCCATGAAAAGTTTCTGTATGAATGAAATATTTTAGTCCTTTTACAGGGAAATAAAATATCTGCAGATGTTATTTTTTATTTCGGCGTGCCCAGCTAAGGGCTCTAATGCTTCAATCTCTAGAAATAAGTAAAGTAAAATAACTTAAATATGAATATATAATATAAAGTGTATGAAGTAGGTATATCAGTAGAAATGGACGTTTTAACGTCTTTAAAATTTACGTGGATTTATGAAAAGTCCAAAATAGGGCATCGAAAGCGTTTTGTCATTTTTATCTAGAAAGGTTCAGGCTACTTAATTAATTCTACTTTTTGAAATCTGTTGATTTGAAATGTTTTATGAGAAAATCTGCAAATTACGGTTATTAAAGTTTGTGGCACCTCTGAAATATGCAGTTTTGTGACACTACTATCAACAGACTCATTAATTTTAAATCCATCCACTCAACGAACCATAATGATAGTATTACTGAAACAACAGGAAATTTTTTTGTCTAACAATAGGAGGATTTTCCTTTTTCCAACGATTTTCAATAAACTTGACTTGTTTTCAATCTAAAGAAAAATCCTAAGTGAAATTCAAAGATGTAATTTGTTAGATGGATAAGGCTGACTATTGAATGGTTAAAAAAGTTGTGTTAGAGTATATTTTAGATATTTGATTCTAACCTCAACTATATATAAGGACTAATATATCGTCAAGATATCAATTTTGATTTAAAAAAAACCCTTTGGTTATAGGTACAACGTGCTGTGTGCATGCTTTCCAACACTACCGCCATTGCCGAGGCCTGGGCCCGTCTTGACCACAAGTTTGACCTTATGTACGCCAAGCGTGCTTTCGTCCACTGGTACGTCGGAGAAGGTATGGAAGAAGGTGAATTCTCTGAAGCTCGTGAGGACTTGGCCGCCCTTGAGAAAGATTACGAGGAGGTTGGCATGGACTCTCTTGAAGGAGAGGGTGAAGCCGGCGAAGAGTATTAAAGCGCTGTGCTTATATCATCATGTTCTTTTAAACCACTTGATGCTGATTAGCTAATTAGTGTCACTCAAATACATAACAAGAAAATTATATTATGTAGTTCTATTTATTTTATACAAAGGGTCTACTGGTTTTAAGGAATTTTTCTTTGCTTGATAATACAGGCCAGTGGTTCTCAAACTTATTTAGACACTGTAACCCTTTTTACCCTCAATGCGTTTTAGATACCTCTTCTCAGTTACCGGTACTAATTAAACTATAGCTGAAAAGTAAATAAAATTGCCAGTCCTAGAGTGTTTTTTTTGTTGACCGGCCGTGTACCCCCTTAAAAAATTTTGCCTACCCCCAGGGGTTACGCATACCGCAGTTTCAGAACCACTGATAGGCTATTAAGGACACCCCAGACAGTCAATCATTTTGATCAAAAGCTTCCGTCAATCAATTGAATAAAGCATGATTGACCGTCTAGGAACCAATTGAGTCATTCCAACTTATCAATCACTGTCAATGCTTGACTCAAGTGTCAAACAGGTTCCCAGATGGTCAATCATTCTTTATTCAATTGATTGACGGAAGCTTTTGATCAAAATGATTGACTGTCTGGGGTGTCCTTTAATATACCAACGAAAAATAATGGTAAAGGATATTTAATACCACTCGGCTTTGTCTCTAAGAAAGAAGAATCAATGCTATGTTACCTTGTAAAATCTTAGATTCATTTGCCCTTTTAATGTTCTAATTAAAAAATGTCCAATCCCATCCAGAACATGCTTCCATTTTCTGTTTGTTCTAATTGGCTGACTTTGCTCAGTCAATTGATTCCCTTTTTTCCCGAACAGTGCCTGCTATGTGAGGTTTCAATAATTTGAAATTCTTGTATCTTAGAGGAAATGATCTAGTTTTTATTAGAGCTAACAGCTGTCTCAATTTAGTCCTTATCGTTACGAATAGCTGGAATGAATATAGACGCTTCGGTATAGTAGAACTCAGATGGCTTTTATTTCAGAAATAGAAAGCAGTTACGAAGCTTTGTTACTTCTAGAACTGTGACTCGACCGATTTTGGGCCATGCCCAACCTAGGTATTCCTAAAATCCTGATGCCCTCCCCCTACCTGAAGGAAAATTAATCGCCCTTAACTAGGTATCTCTTTTCGTTACCACGGAGCCGCATCACTCCTTTCGTTACTACGAACTGTTCGATTATTTAAAATAATACTCAAAATGTAAATCGGCTCATTTTGGACAGTCAAAAGGATAAGGGCGCCCTGAACGCGCGAATGCACGAAGACAGTCGCTGGGCCTAAGTTCACCATAACTTGTTACAAGCAATTGATTTTCATCTCTTAGAAAATAGAATATCTTTATTAGTGTTCAGTTACGAAAATCTATTGCAATTGATTTCAACAAGCTATATTTGAACGCGGGGTAAATTTGTGTGACATCTCAGTTAACTAGGAAGAGCGACTGTTAGCCAAAGTTCTTGAAATTGCTATTTTGAAACAATACATTATAAATTTAAAGAACATACTTTTTGGGAGGATTCTAGATGCTGGGATGGTTGGAAGAACCCAGGCCAGGGGGGTGAGATCCTCTCATTTAATCGATTCCTAGATCGCGTTATACGACTCGTGAAAAATTATTATACATTAATCCTTTGCCATTTATTCTTATCTACGGAGACAAACAATACCTCATGCTAAAAAGTGTAACTAAGAACAGCTAAATTTATGTTCGCTTTTTCTTCAAAATGGACTACCGCTGGACAATCATGTTTAAGTCAATGCTATCTGTGAGCTTGTTCGCCAAAAACATGAGGGAATCTAGCTGAGAATCAACCGTAGCAGTTCTCAGCGAATTCTTGTTCTTTCGGCTGTAGCAATAGGTGCTGTCGCAGCCAATTTGCAAAGACGACTAGCTTGCTTTAGCTGATGTTGCCGCTGATTTCCTTCACCTAGGACTTCTCTGAAGCAATTAGTGTCGTGGCAAAACTCAAAAAGCACTTCAAGTTCTACCTAAAAAGCAGTAGAATATGGAGTTCTTTTCTGTTTAAAAAAAAAACGTTGCTACCCTAATATCTGAATAAAACCCCCCCCCCCCCCTCCCATTTTTTTTAAAGCAGGCTGAAGTAAGGAGCAAAATGGGTGAAAACAAGCTCTGAGATTATTTCCCATCGTTGTAGTTAAACTTTCTAGCAGGATTCTAAATATTTAGTCTGTAGAACTGATGTATTTAGATCTTGGATGATTATCGCTCAGCTGTCAAAACGAGATGGTCCAAATCACCGACGATCATGGCTGACAAAATCTGCCTCTTGATCGACCTTTCTGGCAAACAATTGCACTGTCAATGAAATCGTTCATTTCATCCTCCGATATTCTTTCAAAAAATTTCTTCAAGCATCTCGATTGCGTCGATGATGTTGATCTCTTCAAGTTGTTCTGTTGTTTCGAATAAATTCGAAGTTTAGAATCTCTTTCAGAGAGCCGCTAGCTTGTGCCTTCGTCTTTACATCGATGTTCTTTATTTGTTTGGTTTTGTAAATGGCTGAAACTATTGCTTTAGACGAAGTAACTACTGCTTATATAGTTTCAGCGCTTGTAGTTCCCCGAGTCCATGACAAGTTTTGGAGATTAAGGCTGTTTTTAATCGAAGAGACTTTCTTTAAGGGCGATAAAATGTTCTGTAGGTGGAGAGAAGAACATGTATATTTCTTCAAGGGTGTTGAAACGCTTGACTATCAAAAGAGATGAAATGCAATTATGTTCTATAGGAATGTTTAGTCAGTGGGCCTGACAGGGAACATGCACACGGAGATCAAGAAGTTCAGATATTTTCTGCGTGGCTCCATTAAATTGATCAGACATCGCACTTGCAGAAGACTGAAAAGCTAGTTTATCGAAAGGATTTGCTCTCCTTCACAATATTTCTATTATATTTTCTGCCATACCCTTCCGGATTTTGTCACTAGCCTTGTTAATATATAATAGCCTCTTTCTAGGTGTCTCTTCCAAGCTGATATTGCGGATTACGAACGCAAGCTTATCATAATGTGAAGCATCGGGTGTCCAAGACCTCCCTGACTTCTGCTGAAGGAAAGACAATGAAGTTGTTCTGAGAAACTGTGCATAAATCGGTAAATTTGTATGGTCTATATTGGGTATCAAGAGCTGCCACATATCTCGCTAAATGTTGAATGATTTGAACAAAGTTGCCGTTTTGTTCTTCAGTTCTCTCAAAGGTTATGCCCACACACATTCACAAAATGATTTTTTTCGGGGGGGGGGGGGGTACAAAAAAAAACGAAAAAACGCATCAAAAATTGGTTTATTTTACATTTTTGTTACGTTTTTACGCGTCGGCCCCCCCCCCCCCCCGCCGCCCCCCAATTATTCTCATCACTTGTGTTGTTCGATGACGTGACATCAAAAATTACCGTAAACAGCCGGAGGCACACAGTCGGAGTGATTTCTTATCGAATTTCTATTCTTTACAAGTTTTATCGTTGCTCATTACTTTCATCCTAGGTAAAAACTTGCCTCACAAATTGAATGAGGGGTCCCCACGTCATCAAAAGCACTCCTGTCCTGGGAAAAAGATTCTGGGTACACATCTAAATCTTCCTTGTCCTTCTCAAGCGTCGTGTCCGTGTCAACCTCGCGTTGCAAATTGAGTTTTTTTACTGTCCTGTATACCCTTGCTTCGAAAGGGTCTCGTGGTCTTGGGGCTCCTTTTATTTGAATTGTAATTACTCTTCCATTGTGTTTAGACATTTCTTGCCTTCTTTTTCACTCGTAGTTACAATTTGGCCGAAACTCCATACACGTAATCTTGTCTCTGCTTTTGGTTTGTTAATGCTATCTAGCCAGGCTTCAGTTGAATTTTCATAAAATACCGAACGATCACACACAAATAAATCATATGCGACCATAAACAGATTTTTAAGGCGCGTTGCTAGGCTACAAGCATTGGCGCTCATAAGCTGAATTTTAGGGGGAGGGGGGCTTAGCTGGTCTAATCGGCATTTCCAATGCTGTATAATAGAAATGTCAAAACAAAAATATAAAATATAAAGCAGTATCATTCAGCCAGAGGAGACTGGAGCCCCCACCCCCCATATGGACACCCATGGTTACAAGTCCAGTCCCTTTGAACCCGGTTTTATATAGAGACTGTTTTAATCCAAAATTACTAAAAATAAGAATTAATCGATAAAATAAAACGACTATTCTATTTATATTTAAATTCGGATTTCGGTATCTACGACTGAAGCTAACCAGTGCTAAAATCAACCATTTCTCTGCTGTGAAGTTTGAAGATCCCAGTCTTTTCAAGAAAAGGAAAATATAATGTAGACTGTCTCGGATTGAATTGAGTGCCTGGGAACTGGATGATACCAAAATAAATGACATATGATCTTAAAAAAAGTAGGGGCTAGGTCTGAACGACCAGACAAAAACAAATCATTCGAGAGCTTAAGCAGGTTTTTAAGGCACGAGTTGATACCTGCCCTGTCCTTTTAAGCCTGGTTTAATTTAAACGGCTCTACTTAGAAACGAAATTAAAAAAATATAAATAAAACGATTAAATAAAAAGACTATTCTATTTACATGCGAATTAGGTTTTGGTATATACGACTGAACCTGAGTATTTTCAAAATCAGCCATTTCTTTACTGAGAAGTTTGAAAATGCCAAAGTCTTTTCATGAGAAGGAAAATATAACTTAGACTGTCTCAGAATTGAGCACCCGGGACCTTAATGAGGTCAAAATAAACGACTTCGCAAAACCAGGGGGGTGAGCCACCCCCTTTCGAGCCACTCATGTCTAGATGGGAAAAAATTTAAGGTCAGATTTACTAACCAAACGTTAATAGCGTAAAAAATTTACTTGGTGTTTAGAAAAGGAAAAGTCCCAAAATAGGATGGCAAACCCGGTGAAAATTACAATCTGATTCACTATGCACAAAAAATCTTCAGGTTTCAGCGTTGAACTTCAAAAGAGGGAAACTTTGAATAGTTCCCGAGAAGGATTATCAGGGGGGGGGGGGGTTGTAACACGATGGTATCGAACCAATGGTCTTTGGAAGGTCTTTGGAAGACGAAAGTACTGAAATAACATTTTTAAAAAATAGAATAAGCAAATCTGTTTAGAGGTCATGTCACAAAGTGTCTCATTTAATCCTTAAATGTATACAAAGTGCTGGAAAGGGAATTGCCAGTTTCTAAATTACCTTTAATTCGTCATTCTTTTGACTCAAGCGAAAACGAAGAAAATAAATAAACAGAAGTGGCGATTAATAGTAAGATGGCAGTACTGTTAAATAGTTTAATTTATTTCCTTATATATAGATCATAATATATAAATATATAATGCTATTTAGATTATAAGATATATAATAGATTATACAGTGTACGGAATAAGCAATAGGGCCTAAGAAGTTATTGGCCTTGAGATACGTCACGTACGAGGAGGGGATTTATCTTCTAAGGAACTTTTAACAAAGGCAAAAAGTCACAAAATTCAAGAGGAACAACTGAAAATGTACTTTTTTTAAATAGAAATATTTTTTTTAAATAAAAAAATAAAAATAGCAAGCATACCTATGTTGGGTACTCATATTAAAAGCACATGACATTCTGAGCTTTGTTATCTTGTTTTTGTTGTCATTTCCATACTCATGAGCTAATTGCCAAAACCTTTTATAGGCTTTTTCTCAATAGGTGGCTCAGCAGAGCCCTGTAGATCAGTGGCGTAATTTCATCAAAATCCTGGGGGCGGGGGCAAAGTTGAGGCCAATTTTCCCAAATCAAGGGAAATGACAGTAAAAAATAAGCCATTTGGTACCATAAAGGTACTATTTAGCACTATAAAGGTACTTTGTAGTACTATAAAGATAAATATATCAAACAGTTCGTGGTAACGAACTGTAAGTAAGGAGCGACCCGGCTCAATGGTAACCGAAACTGAAAAAAACGGAATTTTGGTACCAATAGATACATCAAAAGAATCAGATTTTGATTCTGATTTGAAATATATAAGTTTCATCAAGTTTAATCTTACCCATCAAAAGCTACGCACCTGAGAAAATTTGGCTGATTTTCGAAAAAAGGGGGAAAGACCCCCTAAAAGTAATAGAACCTCAATGAAATTCACACCAACATATTCAGCGTATCAGAGAACCCTACTGTAGAGGTTTCAAGCTCGTATCTACAAAAATGTGGAATTTTGCATTCTTTACCAGAATAAAGATTACGGGTCCGTGTTTATTTGTTTGTTTTTTTTTTCTTTTTCCCAGGGGTAATCGTATTGACCCAGTGGTCCTAAAATATCGTAGGAGGGCTCATTGGAGCGGAAATTAAAAGTTCTAGTGTCCTTTTTAAGTGACCAAAAAAATGGAGGGCAACTAGGCCCCCTCCCACGCTCATATTTTTCTCAAAAACACCCAATTAAAATTTAAGATAACCATTTTGTTCAGCATAGTCGAAAATCTAATAAATATGTCTTTTACGATGACTTAATGCCCCACAGTTCCCAGGGGAAGGGCTGCAAGTTATGAACTTTGCCCATTGCTTACATATTGTATTGATTATTGGGAAGTATACAGACATTTTCAGGAAGAATTTTTTTTCTGGTGGTGGGGGGGGAGCTGGAGGAGGGGATTACTTGGGAGAATCTTTCCGTAGAGGATGTTTCTTTGGGGTAAGGGACATTTCAATGAAGGGGGTGCCGGATTTCCAAGCATTAATTAAAAAACGATCAGAAATTAAATTTAAAAAAACAAGTTTTTTCAACTGAAAGTAAGAAGCAACATTAGAACTTAAAATGAACAAAAATTATTACGTATATGAGGGGGTTCTCCCCCAAGTCAATACCTAGCTCTTTACGCTACAGTTTTTTTTGTGCTTTCAAAAGAGCTATCTATTCTAATTAAACGGCCTTTGTGATTCAGCGGTTTGTGAATTAAAAAACGTTTTAACTTTTAACGTAAAGAGCGTGGTATTGACTAAGGGGAGAACCCCATCATATACGTAATAACATATACGTAATAAAAAAAAAAAAAAAAAAAAAAAAAAAAAAAAAAAAAAAAAAAAAAAACAAGCGATACGGCTCTATAGTAATCGAAACTTTTAAAAACGGAACTTTGATGTAAAAAAATGTATCAAAAGAATGGGCTTATAATGCTGATTCTAAATATATAAATTTTATTAAGTTTAGTATTACTCATCAAAGGCTACGAGCCTGAGAAAATTTATCTGATTTTTTAAAGAGGGGGGAAACATCCCCTAAAAGTGAAAGAATTTTAATGAAAATCACACCGTCAGATTCAGCGTATCAGAAAACCCTATAACATAGGTTTGAAGCTCATATATGCAAAAATCTGCAACTTTGTATTTTTTGCCAGAAGAAAAATATACGAATTTAGAAGTTCGTTACGCAAGTTAATTTGTAAATTACGACAGAACCAAATTTAGAGACAGCCATTTAGCAAAAGAAAAGTAAAATTTTTATGCAAATTTTGTTTACGTATTCAATGACGGTGAGCCAAAATAAAAGCTGCATTAACTAAAAAACGATCAGAAATTAAATAAAAAAAAAAGTTTTTTAAACTGAAAGTAAGGAGCGACATTAAAACTTAAAACGAACAGAAATTATTCCGTATATTAAAGGGGCTGTCCCCTCCTCAACGCCTCGCTCTTTACGCTAAGGTTTGACTCTGTCTCACAACTTTATTTTTTTAAAACAATAAAAAACTTTAGCGTAAAGAGCGAGGCATTGAGGAGGGGACAACCCCTTTCATATACGGAATAATTTCTGTTCGTCTTAAGTTTTAATGTCGCTCCTTACTTTCAGTTTAAAAAACTTGTTTTTTTTTATTTAATATTAAAAAACCTAGTCTGCTTCTGTTGATTCTTGAACTATGCAGATTTATCTTAGCTGGGGGGGGGGGGGCAAACTGGGGTCTGGGAGGGGCAGTTGACCCCTGCCTCATAGCAAATTACGGCCCTGCTGTAGATCAGAAAGATCAAGGCACAATTGAACACGCATTGTCCTGTTGATTCTTCGCTGTTTGAGAACAGACTAGCAAACAGATTTCGGCAATTATTTAGAAGTTTAAAAACGGGAAATGCAATCTCAAATACTCAAATTTGCAAAAAAAACAGCATTTGTTGGTTACAGTCTATTCAAGCTAGGGTACTTATTTGTTATAACCACCACACTCAAGCTCTTGATCGGACAGAACCAGTTTCTTTATGTAGTTTTTTTCAGCTTTGTGTGAGAGAGTGTGTATACGCTACAATGTAGGTGTATTTTAATTAAATATTTTAGTTGGTATTTTGGTTAGGTTAGAAACCATTCAATATAATGTGTTCTGGGGGTCGGATTTCCATAAGTCTCTGTTGTAGTTTCCCTAATTTTGTTACTACAGTATTTTATTTTCATCATACTTAAGTGAATTTCATTAGGATTAGCCTTACTTCAATTCTTGAGTGTGGTGGCTATAACAGATAAGTACCAGAACTAGCAGTAAAAATGTTGAATCATGAATGAATTTTATGATCCATTGCTTACGAATAAAAATTCATTTTATCCTTAATTAATTCTGAAACTCTTTTATACATGCTGTAACCAGAGGATTTCAATCCAAATTTACGGGTTATAGCTTTCTAAAAACATCTGCGAACTTCCTTTTTTTAAAAAGCGGTTATTAATTTAACAGTGAAAAATGAAAACGGCTACTATTTTCCCTGGGTCAATGTATAATATATAATTTCAACTATTTTGGTAATATCAATATGGGATCTGAATAGCCACCCTATTCTTGTTGCAGCGGCTGTTCAGGGTATAAACGCAATGAATAAGAACTTGACAAGCAGTTTATGTGTATTTTAATGTCGCCAGGCAAGTTCAAAACAAACCAAACACAAATTTTGAAATCAGAAACAATTTATTGAACATCGGTTAATAATTGAAATTTGAAATAATCTTAAATCTAGAAGTAAAATTAGATGTGGCGACCCTTATTTCTTGTTGAACGTGACAGCAGAAAAGCCATCTGACGAAGTTGCAAATGTTGGCATATTCATTTCAGGATATTCCAGAATAACCTCTTGTTCGAAGACTAACAAACTTAATTTTATGCAGCATGCTTGCTATATTTTGACTGTATTGCTGTGTTTTTTTTTTTTACCTGAAAAAAAAACCGCTATAATGTAAGGGACACAAGTTTTTTACTAACCCAACAGCAGCAAATCAGAACAAAGCTAAGGATATGGGAAATTTAATTAAAACTCAAGTTGTAGTAAAACTGAAGTTGACGCTCAAGTTGTAGTAAAACTGAAGTTGACGCAAAAATCAAATGGTAAAATTTACGTAAAGCCACGTTTCCATTTGGAAAAGCCACCTTCATACAAATACGAAGTTGCAAATGTTGGCATATTCAATCCATAATATTCATTCCAGAATAGAGTAAGGAAGAATGAAATGCTGGGCTCTGCAAGTCAGGGTAGAATAAGACAACATAAAATTGTCAATTCAAATCAAAAAATTGTCAAATTATTGCATATCCTCGAAAACTTGGTCTTTGTTTTATTGTGGAAATTCAAAAAATATATCTTCGTGGTTAGGCAAAAACAAACAAAAAATAACCAATATACATCGGTATTCGTAATCATGTCTATAAACCCGATACTCCCATTTCATATTAGATTCTTCCTGCATGAATATGTATAAATATTCCAATCTTGGTAATACAATTTTAACAATACTCACTTAATTCAGAGTATTCTAGGAGTTGACTCGAATCTCCCATACCTCTTTTTTGCATGGGCACTCTCATAGCCTCTCACAGGATCGGAACATACTTTGAGCTAGCCATTTCACGTAAAATAGTAAAAAAGTAAGAGAAGAGCCTCCATTCTATAATTGGAGGGTTGAAACTAAGTGCAAAAAAGAGAAGTCCTGCCTTGCAAAAATCAGATGAGTAGGCTGCATACTCCTGACTGGTTCAATACAAAATTGGACTCAGTCTTTACTCGGTGTATAATCTTTATCTTTGGTAGATAACTGATTCCAGAAGACCTTAAGAGATTTTACGGTGCCTGTTGATATTATATCAAGTTCTTGTTTTTATTTAGAAGCTATTTTCGAAAAAGATTCCATTTAGTTTCCAAGATCGACAGCCAACCATTTGGAATATTGGTTGTTCTTTCAATTCGGTAGTTGTACATTTTTGAGCTAATTTAAAAAGTGCTTTAGCCTCTCTATGCTGTGGTAACTTAGTACGGATAAGGTTTGTATTATTAGTAAAGTTTGTATTATTTATATTATTAGTATGTCAGTTATGAGCTAGCTCCCGCTTTGTTAACATCTAATTGGTGTTTTCACTCTTGGTATTTGCCAGTCGAATTTCCCCGTGTGTAACTTGAACATTTACAGACCGTGCATGTCCCTGGGATTTCCTAAGTGATATTAGTGACATTGGTTCTTGTTAATTGGATTATAGGATTTGTATTATAGTCCCAAATAGCTCATGTCTGACACAAAGGAACCTCCTGAAAAAGACATAGATGTCTCACCTTTCCTCCCCCCAAAAAGAAACTTAACTAGAACCCCCCCACTCCTATGTCTAAATCCACCACACATCTTAAGGGAATCCAAGCCCTAAACATCCTTCAAGCTAAAGGCACTGGCGAAACCCCTGGCAAAAAAAAGAAAAAATAATGCAATTAGATAGTACTTGGGCATTATATGGGCACTTCTAAAAAGTAAAGTTTGGTTAATGCTAATGAAATAAAATAAAATAGGATGTATATATAATAGTTTATAAACAAATTTGGGCTATACATTTGCACATTAGGGGATGGGGGGGGGGGGTGGGGGGGTAAAAGCATTGCATATATTAAATACGTAACCTTACGTAACCTAGGTACCTTTTTCTCACCCTAAACCCCAAAAAACAACAGTTTAAATATTGTAAATTCAATGAGAAACCACATTCTTCGATCAATTTAGATAACAATTACCCGCTTTACGAGTCTCCATCACTGCATTCATTCGACTGTCTATAGCCGAAGTGCCTATATAATGCCCAAGTACCCAATTAGATCACCCCCTGAAGAACCCCAACCAGAGATCAGATCACTCCCTGATGATTCCCCACCAATTGAATCACTACTTAGCTCTTTAGATCAGCCAAACTATTACATTTTGACCATCAAGAAAGTCAATGGTCAACTCGTTACTAGAGATTGGTTAATGGATATTAGAAAGGCTATAATTCTACTAGCTAACTCAACTTGTGAAGTAGTTTTCCTGAAAGACGGCCTGACAGATCTCTATTTTACCTCTCACAAGGCCGCGGATTCAGTCCTTTCAAGGTCCAAGGAACTAATCATTGAGGGTTCCAAAATTTTTGCCACTTCAAAAGAAGTAGAAAAGTCGTATAAATACGTGGTTTATGGTGATGAAACCGGTATACCAATAGAGGAATTTACAGATGAACTAATTGATTCTCCGGGTCATCCCGTCCAACCAACAACAGCTACAAGGCTCAGATTGAAAAATGATGATAATCTTATACCCAGTCCCTAAGTGTTCATTGAATGCATAAACGAGTTGCAAAGTGAAGCTTTTCTGTATGGTATGGCCCTTCGCCATAAGTCCTACAACCCAAAGCCCCTACACAGCACAATTTGTCTAGCTCATGGTAATAGCAAAAAAAGTTGAATGGATAATCTCAAAAAAGTGTAATGGATAATCTTTTTGTTTGGTCCTTACCAAGTTCTCTTCTAGGATCTTTATTGTTATTGATGTTATGTTTAATTTTTATTCGAATAAATTGAATTGAATTGAATTAATTCTGCCCTGATAATTTACAGGTATTTGAAGATCTCTAAATTTCTTTCGACAAATCAGCTCGGATAAAAGTATGCTAAAGGTTTATACATCCCATCGCTTATCAACTATGGGATTAGCAACAACTTTTGGGTATGTGTAAGGAGAAGACGTCCTGGTAGAGCTTTCGACATCAACATATGCCATTCCATATTCTTTAATGAGTGCTGTACCATCTGGAAGTATAATCACAGAATTAATGGTCAGGTTCATATGCGCGATATTGTTAGAATGCAGATAAGCCATTCCCAAAGCAACGTCTTTTGTAATAGAGACTATCTCGCTGTAGCTGAGCGAACCAAGACCTTTCAATTTACTTGACGGTTTAGAAGCGCCAGAGTCATTAAACACTATTTTTTTGTTCAGTGGTGATCCTTCCAACTCCATATTAGAGACATCCACACATTTGTTTAAATTTGTATGATCAAGCTCCTCAAGTACATCTAATGCTTCTTCAAAAACGTCTCGAGCCTTCGTGTCATTAGAAACAACGCTTTGTATTCTAAAATTTTTGCATTTCGACGTCACTTCATAGGTACAGTACAATTTGCTTCTAGCCAGTAATTACACTTTCAAAATATCGTCTGAATTAAAGAGGTATCTGTAATGATCAATTTTTTCCGAGCAGTTATGGAAAAGATGGTCGACTTTCAGGTTCAATTGAAACACACTGATTTGCAATATTATACAAAAAGAGGCTCTCATCATTTCCTATAAGGTTTTCCTTAAACTTCTTTACATTAACTGATCCATCTTCGAAATACGGAACATCTAGTTCTCAAAAGACTTGAAGGTAATGATTTCATACAAAAGAATCCAAAAGAATAAACATCAGATGCAAGGTTGTATGTCCCACGTTCTACTTCGGGTGCACTATCACGCACGCAACATCACCAGAAATAAAAGAGGCAAGTTTAAAGTCTACTACTAGGGCAGTTGTAGTCTCCATCATCAAACAGTTCGTGGTAACGAACTGTAAGTAAGGAGCGACCCGGCTCAATGGTAACCGAAACTCTAGAAAACGGGTTTTTGATACCAATAGATATATCAAAAGAATCAGATTTCAATGCTGATTTCAAATATATAACTTTCATCAAGTTTAGTGCTACCCATCAAAAGTTACGCGCCTGAGAAAATTTGGCTGATTTTCGAAAAAAGGGGGAAAGACCCCCTAAAAGTTATAGAACCTTAATGAAAATCACACCATCATATTCAGCGTATCAGAGAACCCTACTGTAGAGGTTTCAAGCTCCTATCTACAAAAATATGGAATTTTCCATTTTTTGCCAGAAGAAAGATCACGGATGCGTGTTTATTTGTTTGTTTTTTTTTTATTTGTTTTTTTTTTTTTTTTTTTTTTTACCAGGGGTGATCGTACTGACCCAGTGGTCCTAGAATATCGTGGGAGGGCTCATTGGAACGGAAATTAAAAGTTCTAGTGCCCTTTTTAAGTGACCAAAAAAATGGAGGGAAACTAGGCCCCCTCCCACGCTCATTTTTTCCCAAAGTCATCCGATCAAAATTTTGAGATAGCCATTTTGTTCAGCATGGTCGAAAATATGATAAAAATGTCTTTTAGGATGACTTGATCCCCCAAAGTCCCCAGGGGGAGGGCTGAAAGTTATGAACTTTACTCAATGTTAACATATAGTATTGGTTATTGGGAAGTATACAGACTTTTTCAGAGGAGATTTTTTCTGGTAGGTGGGGGAAGGAGAGGGTCGGGGGCTATATGGAAGGATCTTTCCATGAAGGAAGTTTTCATGGGGGAAGGGAAATTGCCATGAAGGG